>JAKLML010000011.1:266497-558640 GCA_022813425.1 Aureobasidium lini
ACCCGGGGCATGTCACGTCAAATCTTGCGTGACCAAGGTCCAGACACCATAGATGGTACAACTTGTACGTTAGCTGTCAGGCTAGTTTGGGAATAGTCTGGCAGGACATTGGAGCTCGTGGGACTCTGCAGATCCTGTCATTGATCGAGTCTGAATCCATGCTCCAGAGCATGGCGTCGGTGAGGCGTCTGCTCGAGTACCTGGCTATCTGGAGGACAGCGGCAGGAAACCGCGATCGAGCTGCGCGCTTGTCGACAAGGAAGAAAAGCAGACAAATGTGGCAGCTGCAAGATTCGATGTTGTTGGGAGCTTCAGAACTCCATGTTTGGGGCTCGGCCGACAAGCGGAACGCTCCCGCCCGCGCCCGTCCATGGCGCTAATGCACGAAATCACGTTAATCCTCTTAGAACAAGCATCCGTCCTTCAGCCATCTCTCCAAGCTGTTTAGATCCCCGTCCCGGGTGGAGACATCATGTCTGACCTCGAATCCAGTTGCATCCTGATCAAATCCTTGTTGACGCAAAATCATTTACCGACCCGATGGATGCTGCTGCACCTCACCAAATCGTCCTCCTCTCCTTGTATATTTTTTTGATTGCATCCTGCAAGATCTTCCATATTCAAAACACGTTCTTTCGAAGTTTGCCTCTACCAAGTGCCGACTTCCTGACCGCTGGCCATCTTTCATAATAACGTTCTCACAGATATGATAGCAGTCGCTCAGCCCCCACAAGTCATACCCACTCGTGTCGGGCTCGTTCATGCCCGACTTCATGGCAGACCTCACACGCCAAGTGCTGGGAGGCAACGGTTGAAGGAAGCCGTCTGATGTACTATTATTCCTTCTTGTCTGTTCGCTACGGGATTGTGTTTCTTGCAGAGTCATACTAGCATACGGCATCGCCTATGTAAGCACATTTTGGGAGATTTCCTGAACGAAGTTCAACCACAGTCCACGTTGTCGAGTCAATTTTCCGAGGTTTCAGCCCGTCGTCGCTTTGACTACTGACTTTTAAACTTTCGGCTCGCATGCAGAATTCAGGAGTCGAATCCCAATACAACATCGCTAAAGCGGCATCAGCTTTCCATCATCGCAGCGCCCTCATAGCCATTCATACCAACGGCCTTGCGTTCACCTGCGATGGACAGACACTTTGACAGAGGAGATAGACTTCAGTCGTCATCCTAGCAGTGGAGTTACTGCCCCGTCAGATATGCCATCGGACCAATCAACAATGCTGCATACCTGCCCCCCTCGCTCGAGCCCTTCAGATTGAGTCAGACTCGTCTGTTCCCCTGCGTCGACACATGTCAAACATGACATCCCGGGCCGTGCCATTACCTTGACGTCGAGGCCAGACCTCAGAGAATGGCTCGGAATTGGTCATTCCCGTGTCCGGAGCCGGACATCAACACCATATATACATCGAAAACATTGACTGCCTCCGAGTGGGCGACGGTTTGTGGAGCTGTACGGCTGCCACTTCGTTCTTGTCAAGCATCCTTCGTCGTGAACGAACACCCGCGAGTACTCTGAGACAAGAGAACGGCAACCGAAGCCGCCTTTCACAGGCTCACACAAGCCCTCGCTTACAATTACGGCAGCCAACATCCTCAGACTCGATCATGCCGAACCTACTTTTCAAAAACTACAGGTGGGGTTACGAAGCCCCTTATAGCAGCATATACACCCATGTTTTCGATAATGCTAACAGCTTGTGGGATTTTGTGGATTTGATGGATCACATTTTCCTGCTGGTCAACCGTGCCGTCAAAAAGTGTCATGATGATACTTTTGTATCTTCTTCGCTTTGACTGCCATGGCTCGCTCAAATCCAGGGGCTGTGGTGTGTGTCAAGCCGATGGGGTGTTTTTCGAGATCAGAAGGTGCAGAGCTTCAGCTGTTGACGGATACGACGTGAAACTGTGACGCCGAAGCTACAATGTCAGAAGAAGCTTCATCTCCGGAGCAGGTCAACACCTTGCATTGTTGTGCCTCTATCCTATTGCCTGGGGGAAATTTGTATGATCTTCTCTCCTGCAGAGGCTCTCACGCATGTGTACGATTACCAGTCGTACTCATGATCAGCGAATGCAGGTACCGAGCACGAGCGCAGATGCACGCAGGTGACTCTCTCATGTCGAGCATGAGCAGGATTGTCCGCTGGATCCGGCATATGGTGTTCTCCTGAGCAAGACAAAAGGTAGGAGTCTTCCGCATTCAAGTCCGGTGCCCCTCTTCAGTCCGTTCGGCCATGGCATGAGCCCTCGCTCTTCAGACGCGTGTCACCCATACATGAGCTCTTTCATGTGTACATGCAAGTCCAGGTCTTTGTCTGCTAACAGCTCGTGCCCTCGTGCAGCCCTCTTGCCTTTCATCAGAAGACACCGCTCAACCGGGCTACTGATCTTCCGACACAACTAATATTCTCCCTGATGTACCATGCTATCTGATCTTGTATACGAGGTTTCGAGCGACGCCTAACATCAATCATTCAAAATTCCTCAGTGAAAAATTGCATTACGTCGGCACCTCGCAGCCTCTTACCGGTGTTGTGTCAGCTCGCTTTTCTTCGTATCTCTGCATAACTTTTGCCCTATCTTTCTATATCATCTTGTCTGTGACATCCGCGCTACCACGCTCTCCACAATCTCATTGCTGTTTGTGTGGGAGTCGTAACCATTGCCTCGAGAGTGGAAGTGGGTACGCAGCCTTTGGACCCTGATTTGGTAAAGGACTTTTGCCAAATGCATCACCCTGCTCCAAAAAGTATCAACCATGTCAAGTGACAATACCCTCCCACCGTCACCACAAGCACATCTTCTCATCCCGGTCCATGTTTTCCTCTTCCAGTGCATGAACATGTGCATGAACACAAACATGTATACAAAGTATGAATATTGCTCAGCAACCCACATATCTACATCTGCATGACAGCATTTTCGAGAACAAGGGTCTAGGGGCCTAGAATAATTTGCAGAAGTGAAATTCTACCAATTTTGGGATTTGTCGAAGGTTTGGTTCGTTATGTTTGAAAGAGAAGAGTTTGGGATCTGAAATTTTCTTTTGGATGATATTGGTTATCACGATTGTGTGAGGTGGGATTGGAGTTGCAGGACTTCTTTTCCCCCTCTGGTGGATGTCCATGATGATGCAATTTCTTGTTTTTCATAGTGTCTTGGCCGTGGTATTGCTTCTTGATTGTGCAAGTATTGACATCTTTCTGTTTTCGTCTCGTGGTTTTTTGAGGTGAGGTTGCTGGAATTATAATTGTCAGTGGTGTGCTCCGTGATCGTGAATATAGAGGCAAACATACTTTTGGCAAATCTCGCTCAGTAAGTTGGGTTTTACTGGCACGTCCAGACCTCAGAGACTGCAAAAGATGTAGAGATATCACTACAGTTCCTTCTCAGGATCAGAAGCATCCTCATTGTCGGCCATTTCCTCCTCCTCATCGGACTCCTCTTCCTCACGCATCTTCTTGATGTTGAAGTTGATCAGATTGTAGCCTTCACCAGTAGCCGAAGCACGCATGTCCTTCTGAGTCACAGTCAAGCGGTGATCCCTGATAGCAGTGAGATTGGCATCAGCAAACACCTCGAACAGCAAAGCCTCAGACATCATCTGCATCAGCTGACAGATTCCGTCACTGAGAACGAGATCCTCGAAGCGGCCATTATCCATTTCGTTCTTGATGCTGTGGACAAGCGATTTGAAGTGCTGCGTGTCGAAGACGAGTTTGTTGAAGTCTGCTGAGGGGACTACTGAAGGAGCGCTGGGACATTGGCTGGGAAGCTGTATAGCGTTAAAGGGATGTTCGGCGTGGCTACACTGTGGACTGACCTGGGTTGGAGGGGCTACGTTCTGTGGACCAGGGTCCGAAGATTTGGCTACGATGCCTCTGAAAGGCATCTCGGTACCTGTAGTAAGGCTGATCATGGTCGTTGTTGGAGTGAGTGTTGGATGTTGAGGAGAGGAGCAGATCGGAGAGGAGGGAGGAATATACGCGTGATCAAGCTCTTGGCTCGTTCACTAGTTTGAGGAGTCACGAGTGATGATAGGTGAGAATTGAGAAAGAGGAGGTCGGTGAACAAGAAGAAGCTTTGAAAACAGAGGTGAGGCCCAATGTGATGGTGATCAGTAGGGATGCGAAGTGAATTGCTGAGTGAACTAGATCGAGTATATGTGATTGAGGAGATTGAGGAGAAGATCAAGTGTGTGAAGATGAAGAAATGAACATTAGATTACTCCCATTGAGTGTTCTTAAGACGCTGCATGAGGTAATCGACTTCGACTTCTTTCGTCAAGGGGATGACATAGTCTTTGTACATGGCAACGACAGCGTCGACGTTGATCTTTCCAGCTTCGTCGGCCTCGCCAGCCGAGATACTGGGATCCGTGCCGTACGTCTTTGCCTTGAGACGCAGACGCTCAAGGACCTTCTTCTCTACGGCAGCATTCGTGATAGCCTCGTCAATACCCTTGCGGTCCTCGCGCTTGATCAAATCGACGAAACGTTCAGTCTCTTTCTGGAACTTTGCTTCTGCGACAAACTTTCCGAAGTGGATGCGGCGAGACAGGGCTTGCAGACAGTTCACGTCGCAGGTAGCGGCGGAGCCAAAGTTCTCCTGATTCTCACCACGCTCTTCACGACCGTAGTTGATACACGCAGCGGGTAGGATGTGCTCGGTGTAGTGGTGTTTCAGCTTGGTGTTGATGTTGACGTCGTTGGGATGCAAGATCTGAGGGTAGTGGATGGGCTGCAGGATGGGCTCTTGCAGGGCGTCCGGGAAGAAGGGGTACTCGTCGGGTGACTGGTAGCGGCGCACGAGCGATTGGAAGCGTTCCTGCTCACGGATCATCCAGTCAAGCAAGCTGTATTCGCAGTCGGGGATGCGGACAGCGCCCGGCTTGTAGATGGAGGGGTTGAGAGGGAACTGAACGCGTTCGATCAGGTGGAAGGTGATGGTGTCCTCGAGCCGGCTGACTTGTATCAGCGAGTGCAGTCATAGTGGGGTGTCGTTGGCCATGAATTACATCAATTGGAAGCGGATGTTTGCCAGGTCGAGCGCCTTGCTGGCGTCAGAGAGGTCGATTGCTGTGTCCATGTCGCTGGTGAGAAGATGAGTCTTGTTGGTGAGAGGATTAGGCTTGTTGATGAGTCTGGAAGATCAAAGAGGACTTGTTGCGACACCGGAGAGGGTGTTTCTTGAATCCGTGGAGACAGACTCTCTCCAGCTTTGCTGCTTCAGCCAGCATCATCATTGTCAACAGCCTCGGCCTCCGTGTCACCATCCTCTGAACTTTCACCCACGCGACCTGTTTGCCTGTTAATTACAACACAGACTAAATATCCGCTTGATGATGACTTCATAGTCTGGATCATACAACATGTCGACGCAAAGAGGCCGCAATCCTCCTCCATCGTCATCGTCGTCGTCGCATCGGAGAAGACCTTCTGCCAACATTCCGCAATCCGACGACGACGAGGGCTTACTAGGCGTACGTCGACACTAGCTGCAATTCTGAAGCCCGTCCTAATCAACCAAACAGTCGCGACAGCTTGAAGCCTTTGGCCGCACCGTCCATGCCACGGCGAGCCATTTTATCGGTCCTCTCGGGGGAGATGGCCACCACTACCAAACTGCCCTGGGCGAGATCCACCGCGAACTACGGCGACCTTTGATACAGCGCTCTGTCTTTGAGCTTGCCAAAGCTTCTCCCAAGGAACTTGTTCGATCTACCTTTTCCACCTCCGAAATTCAGCACCGCGCTCTGGTTCACCTCCCCGATGATCTCCTCCGCCACATTCCCGAACGCAGCAGCACATACTCCCTGTTCCAAGGCTTCCAAGCCTCCAAACCCGAAGACAAGAAGAAAGCACCTCGTAATAACGACAAGGGCCAGAAGCTACTTGGTCACGACAGCGACGATGAAGCAGAACCCACTCCCGCGAGCGCCTTGAAGAAGCTAAAGTCCAAGCGGGCAAACATGGACCACCGTCTGGAAATGATGGGTATCCGCAAGAACATGTGCATCTCTGAGATCAAAGAGATTGACACAAAGATTGCGAATTTGAACACAATGAGAAAGATTGTCCTTCAACGACTAGCTGGTCACGAGCAGGAGGAGGTCGACCTTGAACATGAGATACAGGAAATGACCGAGAAGCTTCAGGATATGCAAGAAGCTATGGAAGACGCCGCTGCTCTGGCCACAAAGTCACCGCCCTTGGAGCCAACAACAGAGACGCCTGCTGCCGACCTGGCCGAGTCCACCGAAACCTTCATGTCTGAATCCGTTTATGAAAAGCTGCCTGCGCCGTCACCGACCAAGACGGATAAAGAGAAGGAAAAGGAAAAGGAGAGAAAGAAGCGTCGCGTCAACAGGCGCAAGTCTATGCCCGTTCTCCACGAGCACATGGAGAAGGGCTCACGCATTCGCGAATTCCCCGCCCATAATGACATGATTACCGCTCTGGACTTTGACGCTCCCTTTGGTACCCTAGTTTCTGCTGCTCTCGATGACACTGTGCGTGTATGGGATCTGAACGCTGGAAGATGTATTGGTCTTCTTGAAGGCCACCTTTCTTCTGTCCGCTGCCTTCAGGTATCGGAGAACTTTGTCGCTACCGGCTCTATGGATGCTAGCATCCGCTTCTGGGATTTGAATCAAGCCGAGTACACCCCACCGCCGCCCTCACGGAGCAACAGGTTCGGTCGGGATACTGAAGAAGAGGAAGCCGACGACGCCGACATGTTCTCCGACCCTGAATTGGACCCTCTCCCCATCGCCCCTACATCTTCTATGCAAGATTGCTTGGTTGTTGAACTCTCTGCTCACGTTGCTGAGGTCACTGCTCTTCACTTCCACAAGAACACCCTTGTTTCTGGTTCGGCTGACAAGACGCTCCGTCAATGGGATCTGGAGAATGGTCGCTGCGTACAGACACTTGATGTCATGTGGGCAGCCGCGCAGGCCAGTGTCTCGAACAACACATTCGGTGCTCCTTCGCCGGCTGCTACAGATCCCACTGCTGCAGAGGGCTGGTGGCGACCTGCTTCTGGTCGTCTACCTCCTGCAGAAGCAGACTTCGTTGGCGCCATCCAAGTATTTGAGACAGCGCTCGCCTGCGGTACTGCCGATGGTATGGTTAGACTTTGGGATTTGAGAAGTGGAAGTGTTCACCGCAGTTTGGTTGGTCACACAGGACCCATCACATCTCTAGCTTTCTCTGGCATTCATATGGTGACTGGCAGTGCCGATCGCAGTGTTCGCGTAAGTATTTGTCATTTCAGTTGTCAGGTTTCCTATGCTAACAAAATCTCCAGATCTGGGATCTTCGCACCGGTGGTATCATTGATGCATTCGCATACGACTCACCGATCGTCGACTCATCAGTCGATGCCAGACATATTGTGTCGGCCATTGGCGAGTCAGTGGTCAAGGTATACGACAAGACGGATGGCAACCAATGGGACTGTGGACCTGGCGCCTCAGCAGAAGAAGATCAAGGGCCGCTTTCAGCCATCGAACGTGTCCGCATCAAGGATGGATATCTGGTTGAAGGTAGAAAAGACGGTGTCGTCGGAGTGTGGTCATGTTGATAGCCCGGCAATGAGAAAAACAAAATCATACATGTATGTTTGTTCCACGAGAGATTTTGCTATTGATGTCCAATTGCAACGGCTTTTTTGTAGATGAAAAAGTCCACCATCAAGGTTTTGCAGTCGAGATTGCTCTTGAATATGCTAAGTTTAGCATGTCGATTGAAGTCTCTTTTGAAGATGGGCTGCACTTCTGAGCATTCTGGCGATGCTTGGGCACCTAAGTCATGGCATGTCACAACCTCGAGCAATGAACAGAACAAGATAGAAGCAAGGCACGTGTAAGGTTGCCTGATCGGAGGCGAAAAAAGGGCAAGTCCGACATCTTGGCACGATGATGGAAGTCCGGGGTGGTTTTCTTTTGCTCTTGCTTCGCCGCTTGCACGAACTTCGATGATGATTTTGTTCTTGTAACAACTTATCAATACCCTTTGCCGTCCATTCTGTCGTCGCCTTTCTGATTTCACGTCCTGTTTTCATCTCCGTCTGCCTGCATATCTCCAGTCTTTACCGGTCGTCCCATCTCTCACTTCTACGCAATCACATAATCCGTTAGACTCGAAATGCTCGTCCGAGCAGCTGGTCGCAGGACGCGGCGAAACACATCTCTACAGCTTACGCAACTCGCCGACTCCTTATATCTTCCTTTCCTCTGTCCCGCTCAGCTTCGATGGAACTCGACACACTCGCAGCAAGCTCCGCAGCCACGAGCATCGACCCGTCTTCAATCGTCACAGCCCGACAAGACTCAAACGAGGCGGTTAGCCACAGTCACCGACCAACACTCAACAACCTCGGACTCATCACGATGGACTTTTGGTGGTGTTGAATACTCTCTGAACCCCAAGGACACCCTCATGCTGCAGCACAGCGTAAACGATGCGTCCGAATCCCAGCGCAGATACAAGAACGGTCTTGCTGGAAACGTACCGGATCTGATGCAAAATCTACACACATGTCTAAGAGTGGAGCGTTTCGAAAGGGCTGTCCTCGTCATTGAACGCCTACGAATCCAGTGTCATCGCGACTCATTCGAGTTGCAGCACGCTCATAATGCATACCTCACGGCCTGCTTGGAAAATATCCAGGCTAGCCAGCAGGATGATCGACTTGCACCCTATGATGCCATGCGGGACTGGTTCGAGATTGAGCTCGTTCAGAAGGAGTTCAATGTCGAAGCTCAGATTCTGGTCACCATGATGCGCGCTGCCATGGCTGCACTACAAGGCGTAAAGCAAGAACGTGCTATTCGCAGATACGCCGAACTTGCAGAAGCCTCTGGCATTCTCGACGACGTTTGCGACGCCGAAGACTTTTCTGATGACGAGTTTCTGAGGCTTGGAGCTGTTCTTCCCACACTCAAGTCGAGATCGGTACATGAAGCAGAAGAGCCCATCGAGACAGCCAAAGAAGTTCCTTTTGACCCCTCTGTCCAAGCAATGCCTCAACTCACCGACATGCCTGCTATTCTCGAAGTCTCCCAAAAGGGAATGGGCTTGGCCTCACTCAAGCAAACTCTCAGCCACGCATCTCCTGCCCTTCAATCAGCAAACACACCCGAAGCCATGGAAAAGGCGAACCTTACGCCCGAAGAACGCCAGCGTCTTCTCGAAGAGAGCGCTAGTATTGCTGCAATTGCTCGTTGGAAGTTCGAGGAGGAACATCTGCAAAAGCTTGGTATACACACAACTCTCGAAGCAAGACCACTAGGCGCTTTGATGTGGCAATGGTATTCGGATCTGTTGCCTGTCTTGCGCGAAGAAATTGAAGCTTGCCGCGCACTCCTGGACGGGCCACAACAACCAGGGGCGACAGATGATCGTCTCATCTACGGCCCCTTCGTCGAAGCTGTGCCAGTCGAGCAACTTGCAGCTACAACCATCCTCAGCGTTATGGGTTCTCTTGCTAGTGGCAAGGAGAGAAGTTCTGGCACGTACAACAGCAATCAACGGCTTGGCCGCCTTACTGCTTCGCTTGGAAGGACTATGCAAGATGAGGCCAACGCGGAAGCCGCCAAACAACGGGCTATCGCTGAACGCAGAGCAAAGCTTGGTCGTGCTCCCAAGAAAACGAAGCCAAAGCAAATTCATCCTGGCTATGATACCGAAATGCACGTTTGGCCCAGCGACGTCCGCGTCAAGTTGGGCGCCATGCTTATCTCAAAACTTATTGAAACTGCAAAGATCCCCGTCACCAGACAACATCCCAGGACGAAAGAGATGGTCACACAGCTTCAAGCCGCTTTCCTTCACAAGACCCTGTATGAGTCAGGAAGAAAACAAGGGTGGCTTTGTCCGAGTCCCGACCTCCTTCGCAAGCTTCACCGTGAACCCGTGGGTGGTCTGATTGCCAAAAGGCTTCCAATGGTGATCGAACCAAGACCATGGACGAACTTTAGCAAGGGTGGCTATCTCAACTACCCCACACCTGTCATTCGTTTTAGTGGAGCCGATGCAGTTCCACGCGATTACGCATATGCTGCCATTCAGCGAGGCGATCTGGAAAAGGTCTTTGAGGCTCTCAATGTTCTTGGAAAGGTGCCGTGGAAGATCAATGAGAATGTTTTGCGTGTGCAAATCGAAGCATGGAACACTGGTGAACCTATTGCCAACTTTGCTCCTTTGGACCCGAATATCGATATGCCTCCCGAGCCTAACAAGTCCGACTCCAAAGCCCGTCGTTCGTGGATACAGCAAGTGAAGGATCTTGAGAATGTCAAGGGTGGCTACCACTCACAGAGATGTTTCCAAAATTTCCAGCTCGAGATTGCTAAAGCTTTCAGCAAGGAGAAGATCTATTTTCCCCACAACATTGATTTCCGTGGTAGAGCGTATCCGGTCCCTCCTTATCTCAACCACATGGGCGCCGACAACGCCCGCGCTCTGATGACTTTTGCGAGTGGAAAAGAACTTGGCGAGGTTGGCTTGAGATGGCTGAAGATTCACTTGGCGAACGTCTATGGTTTCGACAAAGCCAGTCTTACTGAGAGAGAACAATTTGCCATGGATCACCTGGAAGACATTCGCGACTCGGTAGCTAACCCTCTTGGTGGCAGGAAGTGGTGGCTCGAGTCTGAGGATGCATGGCAGACTCTGGCTGCTTGTTACGAACTCAAGGCTGCCATGGATCTCCCTGATCCTACCAAATACGTCTCCTACCTCCCTGTACATCAGGATGGTACTTGCAACGGTCTCCAGCATTACGCAGCCCTTGGTGGCGATGCTGCTGGTGCTCGTCAAGTCAACCTCGAGCCTGGTGATAGACCTTCTGACGTCTACACTGCCGTCGCTGAGGGAGTGAAGGCCGAAGTCGAGAAGGACAATGCTGCTGGTCATCCCGTGGCACAATTCCTTCATGGCAAAATCACTCGCAAGGTTGTCAAGCAGCCCGTCATGACCAACGTTTATGGTGTCACCTATTATGGTGCCAGAGAACAAGTCAAGAAACAGCTTGAGGAGATCTTTCCTGAAATTCACCGTCATGATGCTCTGGACCATCTTACTCTGGCGTCTTACGTAGCTAAGAAGATTTTCAAGTCTCTTGGCGAGATGTTCAAGGGTGCACAGGCTATTCAAACATGGCTGGGAGATTGTGCAGACCGCATTTCTACCTGTGTCACGCCTGAGCAGATTGCGAGCATCCAAAAGGATGATGCAGAAGGCAAATCAATCTTGCCGACAAAGAACGCCACTCCAAAGAATGCTGGAAAGACAAAGATCACTGGCAGCAGTTTGCGCGCCGAGGCATCGAAACAACTCTTCCGAAGCTCCGTTATCTGGACAACGCCTCTGCGCCTGCCGGTCGTACAGCCATACCGCTCATCCAAGCGTCGTCAGGTCAAGACCAATCTCCAGAATATTGCTCTCCAGGAGCCGACATCGATCGACCCTGTGAGTAAGCGCAAGCAGTTGCAAGGTTTCCCTCCCAACTTTATCCACTCCTTGGACGCAACACACATGATGCTTTCAGCCATCAAGTGCAACGAAAACAATATCGCTTTTGCCAGTATTCACGATTCCTTCTGGACCCACGCCTGCGATGTACCAGACTTGTCCAAGGTTCTCCGTGATGCCTTCGTCGCTATGCACACTGAAGATGTCGTTGGCCGCCTTCGTCAAGAATTTATTGCCCGTTACAAGGATTGCATGTACCTCGCTGCCGTCGACATTCGCACCCCCGTTGGCAAGAAGATTCTCGCAGCACAAAAGGCACGTCCCACCAACCGTGGAAAGGTTAAGCAACTACAACCCACTTTGATCGTTCAACTCTTGGAAGAGGTGGAACGTCTGCGTTTGATCAATAGTGAGGACCCTGAAGAGGTTGCTCAAGGCGAGGAACTCATCACTTCTGGCTCCATCTTCGCCGAAGAAGCAGATGCCGAAGACGCCCTTACTGTCCCCATCGAGATTGTCAACTCACGTCTCGGCGAAATCCCTGAGAACAGCGATATTTTCGCCGCCTCCGAAGTCGAAACCAATGATCTCACCGAACCCGTCCTTTCCGACAACGACGACGTTGACATTACCTCTGACGACAAAGTCGCCAAAGCTGCCGAAGACGCAGAAGCAGAAGACGATGCAGTGCCGACGCTCGAATCATTGAAGGCGAAAAGGGTGAATGGTGCGAAGAAGGAGCAGGTCAGAAAGGTATTCGTCTGGCTTCCACTCAAGTTCCCCGAAGTCCCCGAGAAGGGCGACTTTGACGTTACGAGATTGAAGGAGAGTCAGTACTTCTTCCACTAGAAGTTCTGAACTTTTTATTCATTCGTACACGTCTTGTATATATATATCCCCAAGAAGGAGAAGTGATCCATGGTGTTTATTGGGGGAGATTTTGCATATGGGCGGTGTTGTTGTTGTCGTGAGCGGCAAAAAGCGAGGTGTTTTTGTTTCTTTTGGAATCGGAAAATCGCTTGTGTCAAATCATGTAATTGTATATCATATCTGCATCGCCACTTTTCTTTTTTGAGAGGGTTGATCTTCACCACAAACAACTTTTTACTCTTCAATCGTCGCCGTCTTTTCTCTGAGCCCTTTTAAGTTGTATGATTATTGATATGAACAGAGGTCGACTTAATGTCTACGAGCAGTGGGTTAGGGTCTGGAGTCAGTTCGGACCGAGAATTTCTTCGACTACACCGCGTCCTTGTCACCATCCAGCCTGTCAGTCAATGTCATATACCGAAACATTATGAGACTCATGATTTCATATCGAGACTCCGACAAACATTGTTCAATCACGTCGAGAGCCATAAAGGTTTCGAGAATTATGGATATTCAAAGATATACACCAGTGGTGAACACAGTTCGCCATTAACCCCATATTCCGAGAGTACCTCACTCATATATTGGAACTCTGCCGCGTGTTAGCTGTTAGAAATGTAATAATGAGTTCTGAACCAGGGGATTTCCAGTGGGAGCGTGTGGACTAGCTCATCTCTGTCTACGGCTATGATGTCACGGGAAGCATCGTGAATAGCTATGAATGTGATAGTTCGAGATAAATGATGACGGGAGGATGGCGAAAAGGTGACAAGATTTGGCACATGGGGCTGCAGCTTAGTCTTTGAGTTGGGCTTGATACAAATCCGGGAGAACAATTGAAAGGACTGTCAAAGATATGTCTCCGGTATTCAGAAAGTGGTGACATGCTTCTAAGCAAGCGCGACATAGCCACATCCAGCTTGTACAAATGTACCTTGACCGGCGTATCCATATGTGACTGCAATGCCTTTGCCACACTGTCCGTCTTGCGTAAGGAACAAGTCGCATCCGTAGCCCTCTCCAACATAATAATCCATGGCTACACAGTTTGCATCATCGACACAGGCCTGACAGCATGAAGACGCATCTTTATTGACGGGATCATCGGTTCGCCAGTAAGATCTGGTGTCTAGCCTATCAGGGTTTCCGATACTTCCGAGTCCGGAATAGAGGTTAGTGGGAGCACATTTGGCCGCTTGGGTTACAGTGGCGGACGCAGTGGAGGTGTAGCTGGTCGAAGTGCAGTCGATGGGATATGTAGTTGTGATGGTGGGTCCGCCAGACAAATATGTCAAGCCTTGTATGCTAGAGGTGACAGTCGTTGTAGAGTCCCAGTAGACGTGCGTGCTAGTGGTCAGATAATAAGAGGTGCTGGTGACAACGTCGTAGTCAGTCCTCAGATTTGTGCTAGTGACTTCGCCTTCTGGGTAGATGGTCGTATAGGTGGCTGTGGTTGGGCAATAGGTTGGGAGCGGCGAGGGTGTAAAAGTTCCTGTGTATTCTGTGATAGTCGCAACGCTAGTCCTAGCAATGGCTGGTCAGCTATCTTGCCCAAAAAGAGGAATGAGTAGAACACTTTTCAATGTCGACATAAGGGGACGTACTTGGTAGCAGTCGAAACACAAGCGCTGGTAGAGATAGTGGTCGTGGTATCGTAGCGAGTCTCATAATCGGTGAGGATATAGGTATATTCCGTCGTCAGACTACCCAAAGATAATGACTCGGTTGCCACGTTCATGCAGAGATTGTGCTGACAATGCTCAAGACCGTAGAGTTGGCAGGGGTTGGCGGGACGGTGGTGGCATTGCTTGACGAGTAGGGTGCGAGCACCGGGTAGGGCGCCGGGACAGCGCTGTGGACAGTCACGATGCTGAGCGCGAGAGCAGCAACGATGGACTTCATCTTGAAAGGGGAAGTTTGGTGTTTGAGAAGAAGGAAAGTGCGAGGCAGCGGCATGTTAAGTCGAAGGAATACCTATCTCATCACAGGCCTTACCTCTACGTTGAGGCAGTAGACGAGTCATTAGATTGGATACGAAGTTATGCTGCTCGCTACTGCACTGAAAATCTCATCATCGGGACAAGGGTATGTACAGTACATGGGTCCACTGGGCACCCGCAGGTAATGCAAGATAGCGGATGCGATATCCCAGCTTCTTGCTGTGGAAAAGTCATTGCGATGGGACCTGAAGATCGTTGCCCTTTGAAGAGCCGCGTTTCACGTCGGAGCGTCGCCGCCACAACCGATCCACCGCTTGGCTGCACAACGAGCATCTCTGTACTGGTACTCGAAATAGACCACCTTCCTAAGCATTGAAGATCGCATCTCTCGGCGCATAGAAGAGGAACTGAACGCATACCCATAGGGTTATCGCATCAGAAGACATGCCAAGACCTCACAGCAACCCACTGAACGCGGTTCGATAACCTCATCATCAGTACTGTCATGAGTGATTGGCTCATGGAGGCCTATGCTTCCTTGGAAGGCCTTACTTTCCGGCAATACGTGCGTTGACAGGATACCCGGACTGAAGGCGACCTTTTAGTCTTCATAGCACTTTTCAGTACGAGCGGCCTTCCTTGACAACAACGTGCATGCTGCAAAAGAATAACTGCAATGCCCTCTCTGCACACTCGCGAAACCCAACTCACAAGAGCACAATTTTCAGCCCTCAAGCTTCGCACTCAACTGTGCTTGACTGAGCTATGCAACTTGTCCGCGTTGCAGTGTCTAGTCTGACATCCAGATTTGCTGAACATGCCTGCCAGATTAGGAAGAGCAATTTCTTGACTACTGTATTGAGACTCTCGCCTTGTGTCGACTCCGAGACACGTCTGTCAAAATGACAAAGCTTCGAGATACAATATTGCATCCTTTGGAAGCATTTTCCTCAGCGATCCTCTCAGACCATATCCGTCACTTACAGACACACGATACATCGTTCCAATATATGTCTCGTGCATCCACATCGGAGGCACGATTTCCCGAAGATGTTTCGAGAGAACAAATGTCTTCGATGTCGTTGATGCATGTCTTACATTCCTTTCATCCGAGTCTCATGTCCCAGCTATCTTTGAACAATCATGTATTGTGAGACCAACGCTTCTTTGACTGAACAGAAAGCATATGTACCTTCAAGTCCGTCTCTCGAGAGCTTTCCATTATAGCACATCGCAGCCATCTCTCCGATTCCTGTTCACCCACGCAAGAGCTTCCCAGATCTGAGCAGCTATTAGAAGTTCAAGTTCACTCGGCGAGAAGAAATACTTCACCTCGATTAGCATGCCTCCGAAACTAAGCCAGTACTCCCACTCGCCAATGCCAACACCTCCATCTTCACCTGACGAAGGAGAAGAAGAGAATGCCATCTTTGATGCCTCAGAAGAAGAAAACAACAACGACATAACTTCCGCCCTCGAAGACCAAAACAACGAAGACGAAGACATCGAAGACGACAACGATGAGAGCGATGAAGACAAAAACGAGAACAACGAGTCCATCGCCAAACTCCAAGCATCCTTCCAAACCCGCATTACCATCGTAAGCCCCCTCCTTTCCCTCCTCCTCCTCCTCCTCCTCCCTCATCAGCAACTCTGCATATCCAAACCTCCTCCATTCCTACTCTAACACACCTTCTTAACAGCTCACCCAAACACTAAACCGCCTGACCGCCCGCACCCTAGCGATCCGCTACCAACGCATCCACTACGAAACCGACCTCACTGCTTCCCTCTCAAATCAAGATACCCAGTGTGAGAACACTCTACAAACACAACTAGCTATTCTGCGATTGAGAGAAAAGATCATCGAACAAGAAATTGGGGAATTGAAAGCACAGATGCAGGCTTTGCGAGCAGAGATTGAAGATGCTGTGGAATGGAGTGATGATGGTGACGACAATGATGATGGCGATGAGATTATGGAAGAGGATGAAGAGGTGCAAGAATATAATCACGAACAAAACTTGGATGATGGGGATGGAGCTATGACAGAAGAAATAGTGGAAGTCGATGAAGATTGGTTGTTGAACAATGTGGATAATGATGACATGGAAGAGAGCGAGACGGAAGAGTACGATATGATGGAAGATAAGAACTAGAAAGGTCCAGAAAAGGGACAGACTCGAGAGATATAGGAGTGTCAAGAGGCTTTGACAAGTCAATTTATCCGTATTTCCACGGTGTCATCTATCGCGGATCCAAGTCACTTGTCGCTTTCAATCGTACGTCTCCGTATCGCCTCCTTCTCATCTTTGTCACAGGGAAAAGATGTTGTGTGCAAAAAGATAGATATATTTGATGTCTTGAGAGGCTAGAGGGTGCCTCGTAAATATGTTTTGTTGCAAGCCTGATCTAGCAGGTAGACGATCTTTTTCGTCTCCTCGTGCTTCTTCATCCAGTCGTGTTTCTCATAGTCAAGCTTCTGCCCCGATTCCGTTGGCTGCTTCTCGAGCATCGATGCGAGTAAGCATCATCCTCAGGATTCAATCTTGAGTCTCTTCAGTCTCTTCGCTCAAGCTTCTCGTCGTGTTGTGTCGTCGTCCAATTCCTTCTTCCATCAATCCTCAGTAGTTCCGGAACCACTCTCATTCTCTTGGTCAATCTCATCATGGCCCGCCAACTCGAGCAGATCCTTGATCTTGACCCACTCCTCGCCCTCAACTTCGTCTTCGCCCTTCCACTCAAGCATCTCCTTCTTGATCTCCTCAGTGATGTATCCACCCTCGAGGACCTTGCTGGCAAAAGCCTTCTTGCCAAGCATTCCAGCCTCCTGTCTTCCAACTCCAGCTTGAGTGTTTGCCACACATCTTAGCAGCAACTCATCCAGCGTATATGCCAATTCATCACTCATGTCGAAGTTCTGCAAGATGTGGTCGAAAGCCTGGAAGTAGCCGCGGGATTCGAAGGTGCGGGCTTCGATGTCGATGAGAGTTTTTTTGTGCTGTGAAGGCATGATGGTCAGTCTTGAGGGTCTTCGGTAAAGAAAATCAGTGAGGGTATACCTCTTCCTCCTTGATCTTGTGGCGGCGCTCCTTGACGATCTTGACGAGGTTCTTCTTGATAGCTTTCTTGAGGCCGCGTGGGATCTTGTAAGGCAGCGACTTTGGGCGACGTGAGGATCTTTGCGAAGTAGTGGCAGGGGCCTTCTTTCGTGATGCTGATGTTGCGTTATCAAGTGCTGATAAGATGGCGGCAGATTCTGAGATCGGCTTCTTGGAGAGATGATGTCTGGAAAGTCTGCGGTTGCTGATGGCCATGATTGCGGGTTGATGTTGGATGAAAGGTTATAGCTGATGGTTGGTTGTATGATAAGATAGATGTGAAGGTGGTAATTGAGTTGAGCAACGCCGTTGAAGGTGAGAGGTCTTGGAAGATCAGCGGTGATTGCTTTTGACGAACAAGGAAGGATGTGAAGAAGGAAGGAGTGACCGTGTGTTGGAGGGGGGGCATAGCAAATCGGCTGACTGAGCGACGAACAATAGAGGGCAGTGAATAGTCGACGACAGTATAGCAATGCTATTGTAGCCACTATTCCTGGATGACTTCGAGTATCAAGTGAATAGGATTTGAGTATTGTTCGTCAATGATTGACCCATGATGAGAGCTTTCAAGGGGCTAACCGGTCCGCCAAGCGAATGAACAATGGAAAGCAGGAACATGATATCAAAGCTGTTCAAAGCAGCCGAAGAACGCGAATGCTGATATTTTGGTAGAATGGTCCATGCTGTTCATATCCACCTTCTTCTGTCCTCAAATTATACACAAAAAGAATCTTATCTACTCACACATCGAAAAAAAAACAGAATGAAACTTTTTGATCATAGCTCGTTAAATGCTTCTTTTGCGCCAACACTGCTCATGCAACGCTAGGGGCGACACTGGCAGTGCGACTCCTGACCTGCTTCTTTCTGGTATACTCGCTCCACTTGTGTGCGTCCCCGAGCAGAGATAAACCGTGCCCGGTGTCACGGCAGTGACGCTCAAGCCGTTGTGCACGGGAGTCGCGGTATTCGCAGCCTTGATGCGGGCAAGGAATGGCAGTCTTGTCGTCTTCGTGGACAGTCTTGCGGTGCTTCGACAGATTTGAGCTGTCTGAGTAGCTGTCACCGCACCAGCGACAGGAGAAAGGCTTCTCGTTGGTGTGGGTGCGCTTGTGTGTTGAGAGTGCTGTCTTGACTCCAAACACTTTGCCGCAGCCGGGGAAGTCGCACTTGAACTTCTTCTCCCGTGAGTGTGTCGTTAGGTGGTTGTTCAGTTGCTGCTGAGTGACGCAACGGTGGCCGCAAATGTTGCAGGCAAATGGCTTGACTGGGTATGATGAGTACTTCATCGATCGACGTTTCGTAGATGGCTTGTACTTACAGCGAGTGTGGTTCTGCATGTGTCGGTCGAGATGATTCTTGGTACCAAATGGTGCATCCTTTTCACAGCCTTCCCAGCGACAAACAAATGTGCGGTTAGGTGTTTTCGAAGGCACCAAAGTGCAAGTATGATCTTTGACGTGGTTGTGCAAATCCTCAATGGTAGCAAAGACACGATTACAAGGACTAAAATAAAGTCAATCAGCAGCTGCTTAAGAGTCGAATCATGCAGAAAACTCACCCAGTAACTTCATCGTTCCACCTACACATGGCAATGTCATCCAAGTCTCTCGAAGCCTTCTCTTGGCGAACCTTTGTCTTGACGGCAGGCGAGGCGCTGGCGGTAATAGGTTGACTTGCCGAAGGGAACTGTGATGATGAGAAGCTTTGTGACAGGTCTTGTTGCCAGTAATCATTTGGTGTGTAGTACGGTGCGTTGAAGTCCTGATAGGAGGTGGATTCGTCTAGTCGCATGCGCTTTCGTGGTGGATAGGCACTGTAGTCGGTTAGCAAGACGAGCTCACGTGTAGTACAGAGTGTTACATACCTTGAGGTAGGGAAGTTGTATCCCACAGGAGGAAGCAATGAAGCAGCCTCTATCAGGGATAGAAAATTGTCTGGTGTGGGGATCGAGTCTGTCGTTGGGGTGCTTATGGTGCTTGTCGACATTGTATCTTGGCTAGTAGCAGCAGTGGAAGAAGTCTTGTAGCCATATGGTTGTGTGCATGCGACAGCAGGACCAGGGTGACAGATGGTCGTAGGGATGTGTTGATCGTGGCATTGCGGTTGAGGACACTCTGTGCCAGGAGGATGAGGACGAGGACAGACATCCGAGAGACAGCAGTAGAGATGGTCTTCGTTACAAGTCGGGTCAGAGCAAGAGACTGTAGTGGCGGCACAGGCAGGGGTGCATTCTCGAGCGTGTTCTTGATCGCATCCGGGTTCGTGGCAGTTTAGGTCGGTGCATAGCCAGTCGGCGGCATTGCAATTCGTCTCGCCGCAGTCAAAGGCTTCAGGACAATTGAAGGCATCCTGGGCGCAGTGGAGGTCGGCATAGTGCGGTAGAGAATAGTCGTAGCAAATAGTGGCTTCGTCGCAATCGGGCTTGTCGCATGGCGCCGACAGAAAACATCCTCCTCCGTGTTCGGGCCCGGCCATGTTTGCAGATGCAGGTGCATACGCAAGACCCTTGGATGTCGCGGATCCCTCAGCCGACGCCGACGACAGCAACGATGGTCCGGGCGGCGGGTGCTGCTGTCTCGCCATGTGGTCGACGGCGTGGTGGTGAAAAGGTGTCGCGCTGACGTTTTCGGCTCCTCTGTGTGGTTGGCGAAAAGTCGTGGGGCTGTCCCGCGCCTCGTTCCTGCCTGCATCCACGCCAAACAATGTCGACAACGACGGATACATACCGCTGAATGAATCGGTCCAAGCGTAGGGGAGGTGCGACATGACGACTGATGTGATTTACCAAGTCAATTGGCCAGTAGGCTCTCGAGAGTCGATTTGCACGAGTCCAGTTGATCAGGACGACCTTGATGGTTACTTGGCGTTGATGACTACTCAATATCAAGGTGTTTCCTGCCTCCTCAACTCCCAATCTCATGTTTGTGACATCTTCACCACGCTTTCCGAAGGAACAGCTTCTCGACTGAACATGGAAGAAACGAGTCTTGCAAACTCACGTATACCCGAATATTACATAGCCTTGTCCGTTGAAAAAAGTGGTCGAAATTGCTCTCTCACTGGACGTGGTCAGCACTTCAAGAACATCGTGCATTTCGATGGCTACACAACAACCCCTCGAGTCCACTGAGATGCTTCCTTCTAAACTTGAAAACCCTTTGCGTATTTACTTCGTCGACTTGTACCTACTTGTATCGAAATCTCAATAGATCAATCTGTTCAAAAATCCTTCCTGCCTCTGCAAACCCCCACACCATCCGCGCCACAAGCTTCGCGTCCGCCGAGACCCTCCCAAGCCCATCTCTCGGCGAGCCACCCTGTCCGCGCCAACCCACTCACTCATGGCCCTCTCACCTCTCTGCCCTCCCTAAACCTCTCCCTCCTACGCACCTCTCCCCTCTCAATATCTCTCATCATGGGCAACTGCTTCGGCAAACCCAAATCCGACAATTTCTCCGGCAGCGGCCAAACCCTCGCAAACGCCAACTCGACTCCCGCGCCCAAACCCGTCATCGCTGCGCCAAACAAACCAGTATCTGCTTCGTATGCGCCTACACCCGCACAAGGTCGCGTAGTCGGTGGTTCCTCGCCTGCACTGAGTAGTAATGATCCTCGCGTTGCCGCCGCCATGGCTGCTGAAGTGCGTCTACCCCATTCTACCTCCATATCCACAGGTCTAGAGGAACACAAATGCTAATGCGATCCTGGTGTTGAAACAGGAACGTCTCAAATCCTCCCAAAGCAAAAGCCAAAAAGGCAAATTGGGCAAACAACTAGATGCTCAAAAGTCACAGTCGCATAATAAAGTCTTGGATGAGACGAGTAGGGAAACGAGGTTGGCCAGAGATGCAGATGCGAATGTGGAGGTCAGGACGTGGAATTGAGTGACACGGCAAAGAAAGAGACTGGGACGTTTTTGAGAGGGATACATGAAGTGATGATTGGGACAAGGTGTTAATTACACGGCGCATAACTGGATACCCCTCTTCTCTTTGAGCTTCGCGCTTGGGAGGTTTCGATTTTACAATTTTGCTTCGCGCATTGCGGCAATTCTACTTCTAAAATACCTCACTGTGCCTTTCTAGTCCACCTCCTCCGTGAAAGCAATGGCTGTGATCCTCCATCCGAAATCCCTTTAGCGCCATTGTCCTTCCAATTCTCCCACACTTTGATAACGTACACTGTGCTGCCTAGCACGATGGCTACAGAACGATAGCCGAGTTGACATGCTGGGCCTGCTCTGGTGGCGTAGAGTTGGTTTTCTCCTGACATGTCGATGGCTACGGTATGGAGTTCGCCGGACGCTGAGTAGAGGTATGCTTCCCATTGCTCATTTTCGTCTCCCGAGGATGTGCTGGCTCCTGTGCCTCTTCGTCGTCGACGTAGTATATTACCGTTGTCTTTCGGCAATATGACTGGAGAACTTGGTGGAGTTTGAGGCTTTCTTCGTAGCCCGACTACTGCCTCTGTTGTTGACTCCCAGGATCCGGCGTCCTGAAGCCTATGTTCATTCTTCTCCCAGTGGAACTTGGCCGCGCAGTTACAGACGAGATCTTCTGTGAAGAGGCCGAGAGGTTTGGAGGGTTCGCCTTGAGCTGCGTATGTTCGGACTACACATTCTCTTGTTTCGTTGTCCGTGAATACCAGAGATAGACTGCTTGCTGTCATACCGCCGCAGCTGAGACATTGGTTTCTGCCGGTATGCAGCACCCGCACGCTGTTGGGCTTGACGTTTGGAATATTAAAGGAGCCCGATTGGCGGACGGTAGGTGTATGGAGTAGCGTAATGGTGTTGGTTGTGCAAATTAGAGATGCTTCCACTTCATCAATGGTCTGGAGGCATGCATTTGCACTGGCTGCCTTGTCCGACAGTGGACGAGGATATCCCAGTGGCATTTCTCGGAAGCTCCACATGCCTGACGCTTTCTGTAATGCCGAGATATGTCCATCCGGATGTAAGAGGACAATCTTGGGCAAGTGACGTTGAGCCAAACTGAATGAGGCTGCTAACAACTCTCCCTCTGACACTCGGAAAGTCTGGATTGACTTGTTGTGGGTGTGATATTCTGTTAACTTTCCGTCTGCGGACACGACCGCAAATGAGACACCTTGTCCGTTCGGTGTTGATGGAGAAGGCACGAACTCGAAGAGGAGGGGAAGCTTCTCCTCGCTGTCCATATTAAAGTCATGAGTGAACTCGCCTCTTGAGAGATTGCCGAGTAGCACCTTGCCGTTGTCATCCAAGATAGCCATCCAGTCGCCCTTGTCACTGATACTACAAGCATGGATGGGCCATTTGATCTGTGCGCATGATGCTGGTGATGGATGTATCGTCATATAAGAGTTGCTGACCGGCTTGAAGAGGAGTATCGAGATGGTGCGGTCTAGACTGATGGATAGCATATGTCCCTGTCTGCAGCCTGTGATCTTGACAACATCAAGCATATGACCTGTCTCAATCGCGTGTACTGTCAGAGGGAGATTATCGCCTCCATTCTCGTACTCTGCATCTTCAGCTCGATCATCCCACAAAAGGAAGTTCATGAGGACCGTAACAAAAGCCACGACGAACACAACTGTGATAGCTGTAGGGTAGAAGTGTTGGATGGCGACCCCGCGAAGGGAGTTTAGCCATGTTTCTTTGCGAAGAAGTATACCACTTCGGTCTGCGCCTCCTAGTGTGATGATCAGGGGATCGTAGATCTTTGCAACAAATCCTTGAGCTCCAGGTTTGACGACTTTCATAAAGTGTACAGCATTCTCATAATCTTGTGTACGAAGCCACGTCGCAGGATGAGGGCTTTGATCCGTTGGTGGAGGTACTGTTCCATCAAAGGCCGTCATGGGTAAAGCCTGCTTCTCAAAGAGGCCTGGGAAAACACCCGATGCAGAAGTACGCGGACCATGGGCAGTAAGATGCCAGTTCAAAGCCATGACAAAGCTAATGGTGACCGCTGAGCCGGCCATGCGCGTCGAAAATGGAACTTTTCCGTGAATCAGAGCATCTACCCACGTATGTTTCTCGGCTCGATGATGGCCGTGGTGATGGCTATGAGCACGGTGATGTTTCGGTCTTGACTTCTGCTTTGGTTGGGAGCTGCTGCTCCTGGTGATCGAGTCCTGCAGCTCCAATCTTCGTATATCCACACTGAGCACGGCGAGGAAGAATGTGAGAAGGAAAAAGTAGTCGACGAGGAGCGCAACAGCAGCAAAGGCACAAAATGCTGCCACGCCTGGCGATACAACCAGCGATAGTAACCATAGAATAAGCAGATTTTGGGCAGCTGATGCCAGAGATGAGTGCCCAATATCAGCCATACCGTTCGCTATGCGTTGTGTATTCATCATCTCTGGAGGGTAGGCCACAACAGCATTGATTAGTCTGAATATGTTCTCAAGCCCGATGACAAGGACCACGAACGGGTAGGCTTCTTGTGGTATCTGAGCAAGATTGATCTGCAGCAACCCACATATGGTGAAGCTTGCAAGAATAGAGGTTGTCATCTGAGTGATGGCGGTAACCACCAGACCAAAACGACTATGGAAGGCCTTGAGCCTTCTCAAACTCAGACCGACGTAGATGAATATAATGCCATAAGCCATTGCCAGAAGAGAGTTCTGGCGGAAGCTCAGTGGCTGTATGCGGTACTCGAACAATTGACTATGTTCAGGTGTGCCATTTCGCTGGTACTGTATGGGTAGACCAGAAGACTGACTAGCAACGATTTGGATGTTCCGCTGCCAGATCTCTCCTTTTGGATCGTTGTTGCGATTGAAGAGGGAAATGATCAAAGCATCGGCTGCTTCGAGTTGTGAACCAGAAAAGGCCTTGCCAGCAAAGACTGATAAAGGACGAAGAGTAAAGTTCAGGAAAGAAGGCTGGCAGGTGTTTTCATTGACTGTCTGCAAGATGTCCGGATCTGCTTCTAATCTGGCCAGAGAATTATTCCAGTATGTAAGGGGTGAATGATAGCCCCAGTTTGGGTGCGCGATGCTATGAGCGTCAGAGGCAAAGGCCTCAGTGGCTGCACCACCAAGGATGGCATTTTGTAGCACAAAAACGTCCCGAAGTAGGTCCTTCTCAAGTGCTTTCATATAGCTTCCATGAATCCATATTTGTCGCATCTCGAGATCATAGGGTTTATTTGCATCGCCAGGAAATGCCCTGGTCGAGGCCCAAACATGATGAGGAAGTCCACTGAGTCCAGCAGCAGGAAAATCGGATAAGAACACAGTCGGGTATATCAAAGAAACACCGATCGATACTGAAACAAGCATACAAAGTAGCCAGTAGCGAGCGGTAATGAGTCCATGTCGATAGAAAGCTCTTCGGATTGGGTGATCAGGTCGTAGACGCGGAGGATCGCTCGTCCTTTGTACGCAATTATATCAACACAAGAAATTGAGAATATTTTGTTACGAAACCTACCCTCTGATTGGAGAAAGCAGATACCACAGCATATTATCGATCTTCAGGGTCTACCGGGTCGGAGAGTTTCGAGACAAGCCGTTTCTGTACCATTCAAGGATATGTGGCAGGGCTTCGATGTGGCATCTTGGTGTTATCAATCGCTGCTTTTGAAACACTTCCACGGCAGCGTTCAATTGAGCGACGACGACATAATCGTACGGCACGGTTGGTTATGCAGCTAGGCGTTCGGTAGAGAGGGGGATGAAGTTTTGATTGGACACGCGGAAAGTGCTGTGGAAGCCTTGGCTTGGAATGCACGTGCCATGTGCTTGACCTCCTACCTTGACTTTCGATCTTGCAATGTCCTTATGCCTCGTCGACAGTCTGTCTGATTTCGACAACGTCTTGAAGCCAGCCTGTATATCTATCGAAACACGACCATTGGCTCGTAGAACCACCGCTCTCTGTGAATGCGTACGATCATCATGTGACTAACGTCATTATTGCCGACGTGTCTCTAAACAGCTAACAGAAGGCCAGAGGCTTTTGTGCTGATACATCTGTAACGAGAGCAAGCAAAAGAGTGTCTCTTAGCAGATATGTGATAGCCGTTCATAAGGCTCTTGTCTATTTTTGCTCACGATTTCACAAGCCTTGGCAGAGATGATGTTCTGTCACGATGACAATGACTCTCTCTGGCGAAGTCCTAAAGCGGAAAGAGTTCTTGCGCTGCGATATTCGCTTTTTAGTTGCAGCCGAACTATGGGAGTGACTGTTTTGCTGGCTCGGATTCGAACCCTAGCTGTCTTTGATTCCAGCGCGTCGCGAGAGAAGCAACATAACAACCAATTCTTTCCACGCTAAGTCGCCTTCAACGTGTGCGAAAGTATGTGGAGTAATTCTTTTTGTTTTTCGAAGTACTCTCTGACGAGGTTACAGATGGCTCACCAACCGGAGCAACAACTGCGTATCAATCCGCATGCTCAAGAACGATACAATCACTTATGCACAACCCATGGAAGCAGTCCTACTTCTGACGACGTCGTATCAGTTCAACGTACAATCGGTACCGTGAGCACTGGTTCAAAGACAGTCAATCGCTTTGAGCCAGCATTGCTTTTCTTCCTTCGCAGATCGGCTGTCCAGTTCGAAGCAGGCGCTTTATTAATCGGATGGACTCGCATCCCTGACGGCTCCAGAATGCAAGTCTGGTTCAGAGTCGCAAAGGAAGGCACGCTGTATCCCCTGCCCAGTGGTCCGCCGGACTCGCGTTACTATCCTGGCGAAGTCACTTGCGACGAGTGGCATCCGGTCATCGCCGACATTATCGACCCGGAGAAGTGCATCTACCGCCTCTTGCAGTATGTATATCTGCACTTGTGTATCAAACTTCTGGAAGCTACGGTCCCACCACCTTCGATCGAGAACCAAGGACAAGACCCCGACGACGCCGCCGCAGCGTCCACAAACGACACAGCCATGATCGACCTGACAGATTCCGATGACGAGATTGCCATCAAGCCAGAGCTAGAGCCAGACGTGTCACAGGTTGCGCCCCAAGAGCAGGATGCGTCTTTGCCGGTCGTCGCCCGTGACCCCGCAATCTCGCCTGTTCACATCAATGATGATCAACATCTGGCTGCGCAGCTCGAACAAAAGATGCAGGCTTTCCGTAACAAGCTTGAAAGCAAGGATGTCACAGAGCTACAAGAAATATCGGAGAAGCAGCCAGAGCTTCCAAGATGAATCATGAAGCTCGTCGGCGAGGTGCTGCAGAAGAAGATGCTTGAGGATCTGGACATGGCCGAGAGCTACTTCCTTTGAGCCTCCGTTTGAGACTATTGCGCTTTCGAAACCTTCATGCATTGTTGCAGCGATCTAAAGACAGGGCGCCTCGGCTGGGGGGTGAGACACCTGCTGAGCACACATTCGTTGTTCCAGTTCTTGTCTCAGAGCCTGAAAATTAACTCATAATGCGCCCATGTAAGAGTCATCAATCGTCAGTCCTTATAAAGTACTGTTGGCGTCTGCCTTTTCATCCCTCTTTTTCCCTTCACTTTCACAGAAAAATCCACAAAACATCAAGCACGATGGGTCATCACAACAGCAAATCAACACAAGCACTCTACTCTTCGGATCGGGATGACTCGCCTGAACGACCCCCATCATACAATACCACCCACACCCAAGAAAAAACATCGGGCGCATGGGCTGAGATAGGGATGCCGAATGACGAGTTCCACAAGCAGCTCGAAGCTCTAGAGCACAAGCATGCCCTCGACACCAAGATTACCGACGATGACATGCTCAATCTCGATTTCGTCCGCGCCAAGGTCGCCGCCCTCGAGGCAGCCGTAGAAGACAGAGACCGTACAATCAAGACACAGACCGGACAACTCAACTCACTCGGAAAGAAGTCTAAGGGCATCGGATCCACCAATACGCTTGCTCCTCGAGACAGGTTCGACGTGATGGACAATGCTATGAGGAAGGTCAAATCTAAATCGGACGCGGAGCTCGAGGCGTTGCTGGCCAGGAAGCCGAAGCTTCCTCTCACTCTTTACTACTCAGTTGATGGTGAGTTGCGCAGGAGAAGAGCAGATCGTGAGTATGCGATGGCCGATGACCTGTTCTGATTCCATGCGATGGGGGTAATGGTCCGAGCAGATGATTTGGGCAAGTAACGACAGTCATGGGACTCCAGGACCCGTGACACGGGAAGGCACGTTGACTTGGTTCTTCTGAAGCTCCGATTCAGTCAGCATCAGTAGGTAGACACAAAATGGGAAATGGATGAAATTCTGCAGATATGTTGAACAACTCGCTGTGAACAACTCGCTGTGAGCAACTATAAAATTCTCTCCCAGCTTGTGCAAAAACATGTTCAAAAAGAACGCCGAAGCTGTATTCCTCAAATTATAGATTCATATCTTGCTCAAGCAGAGCTTTGCAACGTGGGGATCGTTTAGGATTCAGCAAAGCAGATAGTGATCCCTCGTCCAGCTCAAGCACATACTTGTACCATGTGGAAGACGCTCTTGAGTCTTGCAGCGAAGACACTTTACTAGAAGGCAGAGAAAGCAATTCTCTCATTTGCAACCTCCTCGATTTTGTAAGATGGCTCATCAGTTGCTTGGTCTCGAGGCATCGAATCCGAACAAGCCTCGGAGTAGCTATCGTGGTCGTGAAAGTGGGGGACGGCCGCTTGTTAGAGTATTCGTGAGAGTCGATGCGAAGACACGCATGTAGATTGAGTAAAGGATGGCTGTGTTCTGTCAGACCTGAACCTTAACTGACACTGGAATTCAAGATGGCAATAGGCTAGCCACCCCTCATCGATATGTTGCTCAAATGCGGCCTTTTCGCACGTGGCAGTGACCTCAAAATCCCACTGCACTAACAACTCTCCCAAAAGATTTTATGTGACCAATTCATTCTTCCGATTTGTCTCTCTCACTTCCGGAATTGTTGAGCATACCTAGGATTGTTACTCCTTTCTCAACACCGGATCTCGGACATCGGAAAATGGGCCATCAGAGCAGCAGGCCACGTCGACAACACAACAGAACGCTGTCTCGTACACATTCTGACTCGACGGAGCGACCGCCACCATACACAGAGACCCCCGAAGAACCGTGGACCACAGCTAATCAAACTCCAAGCAAGCCACCTGCAAGAACTCCCAGCCTCACACTCGAACGAGATGAAGAAATCCTAGACCTACACCAGCGATTGGCGATCCGAGGAAAGGCAGTCGAGAACCTCTGGAAAGGAAACAACAAGCTCCAAGCCGAACTCGAGCGACTGCGAGAATACTCAACGCCAGATTCCGAGAGAACCTATCCCATGTCTCCGTATGACAACTTCATAGATTACCGTGATTTGGCCAATCAACATCGGCAGAAGATTCATCAGCTTCATCAGCAATCCCGTATGAAGCGAGAAGCCAAAGATGCAAAGATATTGGAACTGGAGAAGCAGGTCCGGGATCTGGAGGAATACTTGTTGTACTATCAGGGCCGATGCACCAAAGTATGGGAGGAGGCCAAAATAGCTGACGCCCAACTCGGTCGAATGAGCCAAAAAGTCATGCGTCTCGAAGTCGAAGCACATGCCAGCAAACGTGTCCTCAAGTCCAAGGATGACCATGTCGAATTACTGGAGCGGGAGTTGAAGATGGGCAGGCTTGCCAACACACAGCATACTGCCTTGAGCAGAGGTGTTCCGGTCCAGGATGGGAAGACCAAGTGGGTGCTGGACAGCCAACAGGATGAGATTCCTGTAACAGTATCGAGGGTACCATCAAAACTCGATTCAGTGGTCGATTACCTCATTGAAAGCATAGCGGAGACCAAGGAGAAGCTTCGTGAGCTCGAGACGGCCAGAAATCGCCACGGTCGTGATCCTACAATGCAAGGACAAAAGTTGGGAGATTTGGTCAAACTGATCAACGCCCAGCACCAAAGGACCGTTATGCCGCCTGAGAGGGTCCGGAAACATCCATCGTTGCTAGTAGAGCATCGCAGTGAGAGACACTCAGGATGTTGAGTGCAAGATCAGGCAAGAGAACGATACAAAAGTACGACAAAGCACATGGTAACAGGTTGTCAAGTTCAGCAAGCGCAACCGAGTACCTCGGCACCCCGCGAACAACCCCAGATTACCCTTCTCCATCACATGCGATTTCTACGACCTTGATGTACACACTCGAACCCCTGTCAACTCCATCTTCAAACCTTGCATCAGCATCTTCAACGCTATCGACGACAGCAATCATGGCGCCAAACACACCAATCCCCTTCTCCGAACCACCCTACCTCTCCGGCCTCCCTTCACCATACTACTCAGCCTCCCACCTCGAATGGCAGAAAAAATGCCGCGCCTTCATAACCGAACACCTCACCCAACACGCCATGAAATGGGAGACCGCCGAAACAGTCCCCGAACACGTCTTCCACGACTTTAGCAAAGCAAACATGCTTCTTCCCTCGCTCCCTGCTCCCCTCCCAGTGGAAAGATTAAAGAGCTTGGGCATACATGATATCCTCGGCCTCCCTGTAGAGGAGTTTGATTACTTCCATAATGCAATTTATACGGATGAGATGTTGAAGTCTGGGTTGGCAGGACCTTCGGGGAGTTTGACGACCGGGATGGCATTTGGTGTGCCGCCGATTTTCAAGTTTGGCAGTAAAGAGTTGCAGGATAGGTTTTTGCCTGATCTATTGACGGGAAAGAAGAGGGCTTGTATAGCGATTACGGAGCCGGATGCTGGAAGTGATGTTGCGAATATCCAAGCTACGGCCGTCAAGAGTACAGACGGAAAGACGTATACAATCAACGGCACGAAGAAGTGGATTACCAATGGTATATGGAGTGAAGTGAGTTGTATGGCTGTAAGAACCGGAGGGCCTGGACCCGGTGGATTATCTCTGATGGTAGTGCCACTGAAAGGACATGAAGGTGTGAGTATGAGACGTCTCAAAGTCAGTGGACAGATCAGTGCCGGAACCACCTACATCGAACTCGACGATGTAGTCGTGCCAGCAGAAAATCTGATCGGCGAAGAAGGCATGGGCATGAAATACATCATGACAAACTTTAACCACGAACGCCTCACCATCGCCATCGGCTGTGCAAGACAAGCCAGAGTAGCTCTGAGCGCAGGTACGCAACCTCTCTCCCATCTCCATCCCCAATTCCCCTTCATCCACTGACTCTTTCAGCATTCGAATACTGTCTCAAACGCGAAGCCTTTGGTAAATCCCTCATGGACCAACCAGTAGTACGCCACCGCCTGGCCAAGTGCGGCGCCCAGCTAGAAGCCCAATGGTCATGGACAGAATCCTTCGTCTACGCCATGATAAAACTGCCCAAAAAATACGCGGATGTCGAATTAGGCGGTCTGACCGCAGCGGCAAAAGCACAAGCTGGAGTTGTGTTGATGGAATGTGCTCAATGTGCTGTGTTACTTTTTGGAGGCAACGGATTCACGAGGAGTGGAAAGGGTGAAATTGCTGAGAGTAAGTTGTTTCCATGAAGACGAGGATCGATGTATGTGTTTGCTGACTTGGAATAGAAATGTGGAGGGAAGTTCCTGGAAACAGAATTCCTGGTGGTAGTGAGGATGTGCTGTTTGATCTTTCTATCAGACAGTTGGTCAAAAATTATCAGAACAAGACAAAGATGCTCGAGAGACCTCGTGGATCTTCGAAGTTGTAGAATAGCATGAAATTGGAGTGTTGGGTATCTCCAAGTATTGCCTTCCTCCAGAGTGCAACGCCCCAACATGCCGGTACCTGCCGAAATGCACTATGATTCCCAGACTCGTGTCCACTGAGAGAGTGAGAGAGTGAGAGAGAGCAGACGTAGTGCACCTCCTAGCTCGAGCGTCTACTAACACCTCTTGTACGGTGCACCATGCTTGCCCCAACAGTCTGGCCATCCCTAACATGCCCCAAGATCTCCTTCGAAGCCTCAAGTGACGAAGCCGGCGCAAAAGACGAATTCGGCGACGAACTATCCACCTTGCTCCCAGCCACCTCTCCATCTCCCTCAGAAGCAACAACAGTTCTAGTGTCAACTCTGGCAACACCAGGCTCGCTGGGAGCACATTGATCACGAGCATACTCCTCATCAGCCAATTCCTCCATCTCACCATCAGCGATATCGGCTAAATCCTCAATTTCCGTCTCCGCTAGAGCAGTCGATAGCTCATCCTCATAATTTGGCGATGGTGAGTTCGACGCTTGTGAGGTTTTGAGCGTGTTTAGAAGGTCGCGTAGCTCGGAGAGGACGGAATCCGTGGTGTTGTTTTGGCCAGTGGGATGAAGGGTGCGAGATTCGGACCATGTGTGCTCGGCGCGGAGACGTAGGTCCTAGTATCATCAGTATATGTGAGTGGAGATGTTACATGGGAGTTGTTGGACCTCTCTCTGGCGCCACTCTTTGCTTGCTGAAGCTAGCAGTACGAGGGTTTTGATGCGGTAGTAGCGAGGTAGTTCGGTGTCGGTGAGTAGCTTGTCGCATGCGGTGGCGTCGCCAGCATCTATGGCTGCTTTGGCATCTTCATAGTCTTGCTTGTACTGTGATTCCGTCATGATGTTTGATGGACAAAGTCGGAGAGTACAGCTGTTGAAAGAATGTAGCTATTGATCATGATTCCCATGCGGCGCGTCAGGATTTATCACACGCGTTTGTTGCCTGGAGCTGTAATTGATTTGACTTGTTGAACAAACGCTATTGTGGTCGCATGGTCGCACTTCTTTGTGGGAGTGAGATATATTGAAACACAGGTGAAGAGATACAGAACAGCACTGATACCAACCTCCCCAGTCGTAAACACACAACCTGTATCCGTATCTCTGCCAGAATGCAAGACGCTTTGTTGTGTGGGCTCTGTATTCGCTGAGAGCGATGACCTTTCGAGCTCTCTTTAAACAGGCGTCAGAACATCATGTTTATCCTGCATTTTCGCAACAGCTAGAGGCTTTGTAAGGGACTCAGGAGATGCGGTCCAGTGTGAATTTCCACCAGGAGCCGAATTCAATTGACTACAGACGGTTCGACCAACATCAACGGAGCTCCAGGATACTCACTGGCCTTGAACATTGCTTTTGCGACAGCTCACTTTGCGACAGATCCCAACATTCAGACGATCATAGCTTCATGGAATCCCAAACCAGCTCCCCACATTGCGATAGGCACTGAAGACGGGTGCTATGGATGCAGCAGCCGTGTGAAAATACAGTGGGTTTCGATAGCGTCGCTTGTGCAGTCTCTAGACCACAAGCCCAAGTGTAACTTTGGTGCAAGCTTCCGCAGGGTGTTTGCTGCAATGGAAAGCTGCAGTAGTACTTCACGACAACACACCTTCAACAGGACGCAAAAAGATCAAACAAAGGTCCGAAACTTGACAGACTCCTGATGACCGCATGGAAATGCCGATCTTATATTGACCTGGATCAGTTCCTCAAGCGCATCGAGTGCGAGTCTTGTCGGCTGAAACGCCAAAGCAACCGTGGGCAGGCCGCAGGCGCTGATGAATCAACCAGAAGTCCGAGACAAAAAGTCCTGGGCTTGTGGGGCCGCCAAGCTAGAGAGGGGCTGGAAGACAGAAAACGTGCCCGCGCTTTTGACAAGGGGAGCTGAACGCGTCTCTGCCACGGTGCCAGCGCGATGGAGGATGAATAGGAGATGCAAGGCTGCTATGCGAGTACGATTCTTCCGTATAGTAGCTATGTCATATGGAAGGAAATCACAGTGGACAGAATCTCGGTAGAAGCACTCTATCTGCAGACAAGACAGACACACACGAGCAAACCCTCTGACGGTGTTTGCGAGGTCAGGTCGGTAAACACGGCGGCCCGAGAAGATGTGGGCGGGGCAGGATGGTTCGATGAACATCGCAATTACCAGGTACGTCTTTTCGTGATTGCTCTGATGCTTGTTTCGAGGCAGGGCTTTGTTACTCCTTGCTGGTGCTTGCATACTGTTCACGACCCCTTTTATCGTGTGTTCAGCATCCTTCTCAAGACAAGTCCAGTGCATTGTCTCCTTGATATCTTCCGGCAGCTGGTGTTACCGTGGAGGGAGAACGCCACGAATTGAATTTCGCGCATCTCGCACTCCGCAACGGCGCGGGAACGAAACGAGTCTGGAGCATATCGCCTTGGCTAACGTTAAGTAGCTTGGCCCTTCGTGTGATTGATCCAGGAATAGAGCCCTCTATCCCTCCCACCTTGTTTCTATACGAGAGCGTCACTTCCTCCTCTCTCTCGACACTGTACAGACTGGGAAGGCACCGGATTGCGCTGATCTCTCGACATTGAAAAGACTGACCCGACACGGCGGAGCACTGCATCTGCATTTACGAGATCAGCGAGCGTCATCCGTAGGCAACCGGCATTCCACCCCTACCAACAACTTCGACGTCGAGATCACCACACTCACCCAAACATCTCTCACTCCACGGCACTGGCTGCCGGAACACGATGCATTTCTTGAAAACAACCCTTCCTTCATAGATTCAGCCTACACATTCAACAAAGCATGGCCCTCCACCGTGGCATCCAATCCGCCCTGTTCTTCTACCTATCATGTGCCCCTTGCACCGGCTATTCGTATCGCAAGAAGAGAAGAAAGGAGGCCGACCGTGATCGCGAGGACAAGCGTGCCCTTGAGATTGAACAACCGGGCCTCTACCGCCATCCCAGCCCTTTCGCGACAAACGTTCACTGGCAGACCGAGATAGACCTTGGTCCCAGTCCCGCGCCTGGAAAGCGTCGCAACGGTCAAAAGAAAGGTCGAACGAGAACAAGTGACGAGAACGCTAGCAACGTTGCCAGCAGTGTCAATCTCGGCCTGACGCAAAACGACAGCAATGACAGCACATGGAACTTGCGCAATTGGCAACGAGATGACGACGAGGATGACAACTATTGGGGAGCCAGTTATCCTTATAAGAGCAGTCGCCGGCCCTCGACCAATGGCGCCAGTACCATCAGTCGACCACTCACTGCCCGTACCGCGACCACGGACCGATCAAATGCAACCAGTTATTACTCCGTCTCAAATCCTCCGATAAACGACCTCCATCCTCCCATCGTCACCCGCATAGACACCCCAGCAGATGCCATGTGGATGCTTCAACCTCCGCCTCCTGCTCGACTTGCAAAGAATGGCTCAAAAACAAATCTTGCGCGAAGCGATAGCGGCGCTAGCAGGCCCAGCACAAGACGAGCAACGAACGAGAATCTCTCGCGACAAGTCAGCCAACGCATCGTCGACGAGAAGCTACGGAACGGACAATCCCCATCTATGGATAGCCTCAACCCATCATCATCATCAACAGACGACTTGAAGCCGTCGCGACGACGCAGGCCGCCGCCGCCCATCAATGTCCAAGAAGACACGTCAAATCCCCGCCACCTTATCCCAGTCGGCCCGCCCGTGACAGAAATACGCCCAAATAACTCACCATCAAAATTCCTTCTACCTCCTCAACCACTGTCTCCCGTCATGTCACACAACTCCCGCGAGCGTTCACGAAGCAGGAGTCGTAAGCGCAATTCGTCTGCCGAAGACCGTAAACCCTGGCCGGATAACAAACAGCGTCAGGATAGCTCTTTGAATGTCTTGCAAGAACTCGTGCCGGCCAACTCGCTCCTCAATTCTCAAAGACTCAACAAGTCCCCTTCGTTCGAGGCGCGCATTGAGCTCCCCACGGCCGACCAATACGAAGAAATGATGCTATTGGGTAGCGGCAAGGCCGGTTTCGACTCGTGGTATGAAGGCAAAGATTTTGGCACCTTCCCTCAATGGGCCGCCGAAAGAGTTCGCCGAGATGTGAGTCAACGTTGGAGCGTTGACTTCTAAGCTCACTTCTCATCACTGCCTTTCCCTACACCAACCCGTCATTCGTGTTTATACAACATGTTTCCCTCGCAAGCTCGAAGCTTGCCATTCATCCATACACCACAGCGTTATCATAGTGGCATCACTTCTGGATAACCATCACGACCGATTCAGCAGAGCTGAAAGCCACGACCATTTCTTTTTTCTCCTCAAACTTGCATTTTTCACTCGTTGTCTCTTCTCCCCATTTTCTTGTCTACTCGTCTTTCGGATGCTCGTTAACTCTGCGCGGCGTTTTGGAGAAATAGTTGATTGGAGGTTCGATTCTGGTAATCCTGATTCCTTTTTGCGGTATCCCTCATGCATTTCTAGCCGGTCATCTCCCTACATTTGGACCACCAAACTTTTCATCTTTGCGTGGAGTTTTTGTTGTTTCTTGTTGATAGCACGTCACTATTCTACATCCGCAAGGAAATTCTTCCAAATGTTTCGGTCTCTATTCCTGCTTCATGCTCTCTAGATTTGAATGAGGACTTTGAATCTCAAGGGAACAATCAACACACGAGATGACGTCGAGACAGTCCCTTCCTCACCTGACTGCTTTCTGCTAGTCTGGTCATGTGTCAATGCCCAGTTGTGTAAGCATCAGTCTCGGCTAGCCAAGTTAATGACTGGTTGTTTGACTCGACCACTCCGATTTTATCTCTTGACAGAAGCCCACAGCCTTTTGGATCGACCCTTTGATCAACGTTCTCGATGTGATGGTTACCCCTTCTTCGCTCCTTTTCTCGAGACTCTTCCCCCTCCGAGTGATATGTCTTCTGCTGTATATTTAAACGCCAATTCACTGCATCGTTATTTCTCTATAAAGACACATATTCCAGTGTCCTCAATTATACTCTTCGTCCTGATCTCATCGTCTGAGTGACTACGCCGATGTTCTTTACCGGGCTCAAATCTCAAATCTTAAATCAAAGTCATGTATTATATCAGCTTGCATACAAACATATGCATCTATCCCAGAAACGTACATCTCTCTACTGACCACTCAACTCAACAACCCTCCTAGCCGCCTCTTCAAACCCATCAAACGCCTCCAATTCCAGGCCTGACTCAGCAATTCTCCTCTGCCCCTCTTCCTCATTAGTGCCCCTCAACCTCACAACCACCGGGATACCCCTCATATCCACCTCCTTGAATGCCAATATGACACCATCAGCAATCATGCCACAATCCGTAAGTCCGCCGAAGATATTCACAAAGATTACTTTTACCCTCGGATCGGAAAGGATGAGTTCAAACGACTTTTTCACGGTTTGGGAAGTCGCTTTGCCGCCTGTGTCGAGGAAGTTGGAGCAGGCGCCGTTGTGAGGGGGCAGGGCGAGGGCGTCGATGGTGTTCATGGCTAGACCTGCGCCGTTGACGAGTGTGCCTATGGAGGCGTGTGGGTCATCTGTGTTCAATTTCACAAACACGATTCCCGACTTCTCCGCTTCGACCTCGACTGCGTTTTCCTGGGATGGGTCGCGGAGGGCGTGGAGCTCAGGGTGACGGTTGTTGGATTTGAATGCTGCGTCGTCGTAGAAGAGTTGAGGTGAGGAGAGGTGTAAAGAGCCGGAAGAAGAGATGGAGAGATTTACGGCGAGGCTGACAGCTTCTTGGGAGCGGTGGAGGGAGGCGAGAGAGGAAATCAGTTTTGCGGTTTGGGCGTGGGCGACTGGGGGTGCGGCGTCTAATTGAAGATGCTTGATCGCTTCCATTATGGTTGCTTTGTCGGGACCTTCGAGGTAAGAGTATGGGAAACGGCGGAGACGGTGATGGATCTTCCGAGGGTTGGAGGAGGGGGAAGTTATGATGCAGGGCTGGCGGTTTGATCTGTCGACAGATATGCTAAGGTAAACACTGTCTGTATCTTGTGGCGTTTCTTCAGAGATAGTGAAGCCTTCCAGAAATTTACTCAGGTGGTCCACTGCCTGCTGTTCTCGAAGATGGAGATTTCTCTGCTGGCTGGGGTTGATCTTCTGAGCTCGCGAAGCAACTCTTGATCGTACCTGGCTCATCGTATGCATGCCTCTACGCTGGTTGGCAGCAGCTGATTGTTGGATCTTACTTACGTCCTTGCCGGCCTGCTTCAACAGACTCTTCATGACATTACCAAACTTCTCTGGGTGATCGACCATGGTCACTCCTGCGTTCTGTAGTATCTTGTACTTTTCCTCGGCAGTGGCCTCGCCAACACCGGCCCAAGCACCTGCATGGCCCATTACTCGTCCTTGAGGTGCCATTCTTCCTCCTACGAGAGCGGCGATGGGCCTTGGAATCATGTTAGCAAGATGCAGTCTACACGTCTTTCACAGAACTCACTTGGGGTTCTTCTCGCGCTGGTGGTAGTCCTTGATCCAATCTGCCGCCTCCTGTTCAGCACTTCCTCCTACCTCTCCAACAAGCACAATTGCCTCCGTATCCGGATCTGTCTCGAATACTCGAAGAGCATCAACAAAGTTTGTGCCTGCTACGACATCACCTCCCATGCCGATACATAGACTTTGTCCGAGTCCAGAACGAGTGATCGAAGCCACAGTCTCGTAACTTAGAGTGCCTGACTTGGCCACGATTCCAATGTGTCCAGGAGAGAATGTTGGTAGTGGTTGGAAGCCTATCCTGCACTTGCCGATTGCTGAGATGATACCTGGAGCGTTTGCACCAACCAATCTGCTCTTCGATTGGGTCTTCAGGATTGACATGATCTACTAAAGTCAGCATTTGTTTCATCTTCAATTCACTCTGCTTTCATACCCGCAGGATATCATGAAGAGGAATGTGTTCAGCCACAGCAACGATTAAAGGGATCTCGGCTTCAATCGCCTCCTCAATAGCCTTGCCCGCATGGGGTGCAGCAACATAGATAGCCGTAGCGTCCGGTTTTAACTGCTCTTTTGCTTCTCGAACTGTGGGCAGAACAGGCAAGCCCAGATGTTCTCCAGTACTTCCGGGCTTGACGCCGCCAACAATGTTGGTACCCCATTCCAGAGATTCTTTGGCATTTTGGGTTGCTACTCTTCCGGTGAAACCTTGGTATAGGACTCTGGTGTGTTTTCCGATCTTCAGATTTTGGACTGTGTCTTCGTAGGATGCTCTTGCTACAGAGGTCGAGAAGGATCGTGGCTTGAGCCGAGAGAGACCGGGTACTCCTCGAGGTACAGGCATAGTGAGGGTGTTCGAAAGGTCAAGGTTGAAATAACGAAACAAAGAGTAAATACAAGGGAAGATATATATCCTACGGAGACATCATCCGGTAAGTCAAAGGTGGAGAACAACCGGCATCAGTGAGGTTTTGCCGAAATCGGAGATGTTGATTGGAGATGATGATGTTGATCGAAACCTTGATGCAATTGTGAGATGCCGATGGTTGATGTGAGAATACGGTCTACAGCGACCAAAACCCCATGACCAAGACTCATCATTCTATCACATCTCACGAGAGGACTCGCAGCAGAAAAGCACACTCTGTCGTGCACGTGGTGATGCAGAGAGATGTGATGTCAGTGGATGCCGAGATCCCCGCAATCTGTTCCAAACGTGGGGTTCGATTTTGGGTTTGCGATTTCACTTTCTGACTCGAGATCAAGTCGTATACCATTTTCTGTTCACTCGGACTAAAATTTCCCACTTTCTTTCACTATCTCTTCTTCCCTGATTGTTTGCTTTGCTTACTCGCTTGCTGTTGGTCGCTACCCTTCCCACTCGCATCCTCTGGCCGATCTCGATCCTCTCACTTCACACCATTTGACTCCTCGAATTGGCACCTTCACTATGGCTAGCTCTCATACGAACGACAGACTCTCACACAACATGCAGAGGATGTCTTTAAATTCAAAGCGACACGCTGATGCTCCTCGCTACACACCACCACACCGCAAGTCATCCCAAGGGCCCAAGACTTCCGACACTCGCACACCTCCTACTTCAACCATGTCTGTCCCCAACGACAACACACCCACTGCTGCCCCAGAGCAAGCAGCCGAGTCCGTAGCCGAGCCTAAGACCACAACTAAGAATATGCCACCACACAAGAAATACCCTGGCACCTCGACCGCTTCGACAAAGGCACCAGTCAAGGAGCCTGAAGTTGCAGAATCGTGGGAAGAAGAGGCCGGTTCAGACAGGGACATCACCACCACTCCCCAACTTTCCGCCAAACCCGAATCCGCCTCTGCCTCCACTTCCGACGATCGCGCCTCGTCACCAGTTGCTGCTGCTCCCAAGTCATCCTACATCCCACCCCATCTCAAAAACCGCTCAGCCGCACCCTCCCCACCCTCTCGCTCACTCACACCCCCAACCACCACAACCACCACTCTCCCCTCCCGCCCTCTCTCTCGCCCTTCCTCCTCCGCCTCAGGCTCTGCCGCCTCAACCTCGACCCTCGAACGCCGTCCGGAAAAGACAAACGCAGTAGCTCACCGCCTTATCGCCGGCGCATTGGGTGTCAAGATGCCCAGACGCACCGAGGAACAAAGGGCTTACGACAAAGCCATCAGAGAGCAAGAGAAGAAAAAGAGAGATGTGGAGAGAGAGGCTAGAAAAAAGGCTGAGGAGGACGCAGCCAAGGCTAAAGCTGCTATTTGGGATGATTGAAGAAAATGGGGATGGTCTGCGCAAAGGAATAACATTTGAATGCACGGTTGTGGAGAAAGTCTGGGCTCCAGAGGAATTGGAGTTTGGGTCGTGGGAATGGCTGCTATCTCGGGTGATGGCGCCACATGTAGCTACAGGGGCTACGGGTTCGTGGCATGGTCTTTGGCGACAAAAGAGCGTCTTGTCAAGTGACTCTGGAAGAGGTCGCGCAGAGGCAAGAGCATGCTGGGTTATTGGGCCAGAAAAAGCACATGCTGAGCTGAGGCAGTCGAAGAACCATTAAGCAGCACGGAGAACATTAAAGGCAGAAGAGAGCAGCATTTTCTTAAACGTCCAACAGGGGCGTTATTTTTGCGAAACCATGGGTGCATTTTAAAGGCGAAAGGAAACAAAGCAGCATGACATTCCTCGTTGAAGTCGATCTCGCAAAAGCATCATAGCATTTGAAGAAGCAGAAGGGAAACGACCTCGAGACAAAAAGTTCAATAGCAATCAGATCTTGATTTATGATAACCACGATCGCCTTTTGCAAGAGTCTGTGAATAAAAAGGTAGAAAAGGAGTAAGATACTGGCCGCAAGAAAAGGTAAGGGAAAAAATCATCGTGCATGCCCCTCCTGGCGATGAAGAATAGCGCCTTGCAGAAGTGCACGCCTCAATTCAGGGCCTGGTATAGACGGGGCCGCCCCTTGGTGTAAATGAAAACTCCAGCTTGGGCAGTAAAAACGCCAAGTTGCACTTATAAGTGCACCCCTTTCCTTTCCTCCGTCTGTCCATTGTTGATGTGGCCATCCAGTATGTTTCTCTTACGGCTCCGTCGAGTTTAGTGGGTATGGTGGGTTGTGTTGGGAAGGACGAGATCAGCAGCCACCGATCTGCTCCTGATGGACCTCGAGAGTGTCGCCGTCTTGCATGTCGAGCTGTGGGCTCGCGTTAGGTGTGGTTCAAAAGACGGAGGTGGGGAAATCAAGGCGACTACTCACAGTCTCTGGGTTATCGGTGGGGTTGACTCTTTGACCATCGAAGAGGAATCGCACGCTGGTGGGAGCCTTGCCTTGACGGTCGCAGAAAGCATCCATGAGCTTCTTGAGCTGGGTGGTGCGCTTGATCTTGAAGTAGACCTCGTTGTTGTTATCGGTGACCTTGATGTTAAGGTGCTCGCCGCCCTCGGGCTTCTGAGGTGGAGATCCAGTGTCGGACATTGTGTTTGTTCTGTATACGGTGCAGCGAGTCAGATGGCTGTGTTTGAGAGATTGATTGTTGATGATGGGAGATGTTGGAGAGACGGGAGATCGTACCGTGTACTGTTAAAGAGGTGGTTCTTTACTGCTGATGCGACTCACGTGGTGGCGCGGGTCGAGAATGCTGGGTATGGAAGAGCTGAGTCGGTGATCAGTTGTGGCAGAAAGAGACGAGGGCTGGTCGCAGGAGAAATGCCTTGATGCAAGACGCGTGTGAATGCGGAAAGAAGTGTTGGAGAGTCGAGAGTTGAAAATGAAACGGCAGCAGTGACGCCAGTTCGCGCTCAACTGAAGACACGCGCGGGGTCCTCTTTTGTCGCAGATGCCATTTCGTCAATTCCCGTTCACTAAAGCGCCTGGCAGTCGGATACAACACCGCATTATCACAAGACTCGACGTTCCACAGAAGTTGCGAGAATCATCCTGTCCATTCTTTCAATTCTTCACTCTGTCTCAAGTCTTCACACTTCAATTCCTACACGGCTTTCACAACTGCCTCAATCACAATCATGGTATGAAGTCATCACTTCTGAGGTGAAGGAGACAAAGGCAGCCTTCACACATTTTCTCAGAATGCAATCAGACTGATGCAATGCAGGGTTTGGACAAGGATCTCAAGACAGACCCTCCGTGTCATCCTCGCGCATGTGCTATTCAAGGTATGATGTTGTGTCTAGTATCTTGGAGACAGCCTGCTCACGCAGTGCCAGACTGCATACAGAAGAACGGCTACGACGAGAGCAAATGCCAGAAGCAGGTAGGCTGAACTCTGTTCATGAGCTCAAAAACCGTGCTAATCACACAAAGATTGACGCTTTGTATGAATGCTGCAATGCCTTTTACGAAAAGAATGGCGATAGCGCGTCGACCGTAAGTTGCCCAAAGGCAGGTCTCTTGAGGTGAGAAAATCCGCAACTTCCTTCATCGCGAAATTCTTTGTTTGTTGACTCTCCTTCGTTCCTTCCTCAGATTGAAGATGAGACAGCGCGCGCAAGGTATCAAGTAGATACGCTACTGCACTTAGAAGTCCAACTCACGAAAAGTATCATGTATATAAAAGATAGAGATTTCACACCCATGTCCATGCTGCATTCCCATCTCTTCCCGAGAGAAGATAGATACAATTAGACAGAAGGCGTATTTGATTCTGTGGCTGTCGGAGCACGCTGAATGAGGCCTCATGGACCTGTACAAACATTGAAAAGTCGTACCGAGACTCTAAAGACAACCATCTAGACATTGTTGAGAGGAGGAAGAAGGATCGCAAGGAGGAAGAAAGTTTTATTCGCGTTGATGTGGTCTGTGCACAAAGCATCCTCCAGGTGAAGTCCGACGAGCTTGTTGTTGCTACTACCCTGTCACTGTGCGAACTGAAGGATATCGGTCTGGAACTGCCTTTGATTTCTTCGAGCTACATATCTTTCAAATCGATATGTTCTCTACTACCTTCACTTGTTTTTGAGGCTGAAAACTAAATCCTGATCGAGCCCATATTACAATAAAGTGATTTGCTGTCGGGAGATAGAGTCGTGTCAAAAAAGCGGGCAGCAACGTCAAGCTTTCTGACACTGAGCATCCACCACTCTCGAGACAAGACATATCGAGATAACACATCGCAAGATCCAGACATTGTCTTTGCAACTCATCAACATTACCTTAAGTCTACCAGAAGATATAGAATCGAAACATCCACCATCATGGCGCCCAAGCAAAAGATCATCATTGATACCGACCCAGTACGTCTGCCTACACCGACATAGTCGTCCTATCATCAATATGTTGGCCAACACGCTATCCTAGGGAGTTGATGATATCCTGGCTATGCTACTAGCATTTTCTGCCACCCCCGAAGAAATTGAAGTCCTCCTCATCTCCCTGACATTCGGCAATATTGATGTCCAAAACTGTCTCCGTAACGCAGTCTCCTTGTTCCACCATATGGAGCAGGAGATCGCATGGAGACAGAAGAATGGAAAAGACCTGGGCTTCGAGACTTTGAGAGCTTCGAAGCCTCTTGTCGCCGTCGGTGCTGAAGAACCACTGGCAGAGCAGCTCATGATGGCCGATTTCTTCCGTGAGTACTACGAGGACACAGCAATAATGATGAGATACTGACCTCCAGATAGACGGTATCGATGGTCTTGGTGGTATTCATTCTAGCGTATGTGCTGGCAAAGTCTGTATGGCAAGAGCTTCGATCGACTGACATGATTAAAGCACCCTCATTTGACTCCCCAGGAGACGTGGAAGACACTTTTCGATGCCTCTCAAGAAGTGCGCGAGTCTTCTATGTTCAAGCCATCTCAGCGTCGTTCGCATGAGGAGATCTTGCGTCTGTTGAAGGAGAACGAACCAGACACCATCACCATCGTTGCGATTGGACCTCTGACCAACTTGGCCATCGCAGCAGCTCAAGATCCAGAGACCTTCTTGCGTGTCAAGGAAGTAGTCGTGATGGGAAACACCATCAACGAGCCAGGAAATGTACGCCAGCCCCCTCCCACTATCTACCCATCCGCCTCAATCCCAGAGCCGTCCTTTCGCCTGATAAAGGCTCCACAAACACTCCTACGCACAGATCTAAATATTCGTAACCAGGTAACTCCGGTGGCCGAGTTCAACACATATGCCGACAGCATTGCCACGGCCCGTGTATATGCACTTACTTCGCCCACCCCGAACTCGACCATTCCCCCTGCACTGCCTGGCTCAGAATCACTGCCTCACTTGGCACCGTACCCGGCAAAGCTGTCGAGACAACTCAAGCTTACCGTCTTCCCACTCGATATCACCACACCTCATAAGATCACAAGGGGGCAGGTTAAACAGACCATTCAGCCTTTGATCGAGGCTGGGTCGCCCTTGGCAGAGTGGACCGCAGCATTCCTGAACTCGACTTTCGCAAAGGTTGAGTCGTTGATGGAAGGTGTGAGTGGAGATTCCGTTGGTCTTGAATTGCACGACCCTCTGTGCATTTGGTATGCGATTACTCACGACGATGTTGGATGGAAGATCAAGAAGGACGAGGATATCAGAATCGAGACGACGGGTCAGTGGACACGGGGAATGACGGTGGTTGACACGCGTGGTAGAAAGAAGCGGGCTCCGGACGACGGCGAGGGTGAGATCCCTGGTGATGCAGGCAACTGGCTCAGCCCCAATGCAGGTAACCGAGTCGGAAGATGTGTACAGTCGCCCGGTGTCGACCTCTTTGCGCCGTACCTGTTACGAAGAGTGTTTGGCGCTTGATGACGGACAGGGCTGATGCTTGGCCGACCGCGGTCTATGTTACAAGCTCATAGCGATTTGCCTGAATGCTTCATAGAAGATAGAGATAGACACAGGTGACGACGGCCTTCTTTCCGATACGACTTGCCAATTGTCACAGTGTAGACCATGCTCGTGTAGGGCGTACGGGTAAGCAGAAACCGAAGCAATCGCTGACCTCACTCTGCGGTATCCTGTGGTGTGCCTGTTGACCTTGGCGGGGGGCTGTGTACTTGGATGCCAATGCCCGGCCTATCGAAGCTTCGAAAAGCATGTCCTCTTCAAGAAGGTCGACGATGAGCGAGATATGATCCTCACGCCATCATAGGCTTGAGTCAATAAGTGGATTTGCGGAGTATGGCGGAAGGTAAGCACAGCAGATGTGAAGAAGTACAGAGCTCAAGATTCAGAATGTATCAAAGTAATGCCTGCTTCAATTCGTCCACAAGACAGGTCGTTGGAATACAAGAAGCCAAGGGAGTCGCACCAAAGCGCCACCACTGTCAAGTGGCTGTTTTGCTGATAGCCATGGCATCACAACAGAAACAATCTATCGCATCTGTTCGGTTGCAGAAAGTTGAAATGAGAGTGTTTGTGCGTTGAATGAGAAAGGACCAAGGCTTCGGTTGTAGTAATTTATCGATTACCTTAGGCCCCAGATTCATGCTGTGCTCGGCTGGGCAAAGAAGAACTGTTGCGGCATTTTGGTGTGTGTCAAGCACTCAAGGTCGCGCAAACACTGTATGGAGCCGCCAGGAGATGCACAGGGAGGAGGCAGGTCACATAAAGAAGACCATGGCCGAGCAAGAGTCAGGCGCAACGGCCAATGGAAGCGGACGATGAGGCTCTTTGACAGGGGGCCGAGGCGGGAAGGGTCGATCGAGAAGCCTCACGCTAGTGCTTTCATCTTTGGGGCAGTGCTCTTGGCACGAACATCGCCAATGTCACAACACCATGCGAAAGGTCAAGGGAGGAGAAAAGTAGTTAGAGCTGGCGAACAGCTGTGTCTTCTGACAACTGCTTGCGCTGACTTTCTTTGTCTGGCGAAAGTCGCAGTCAAAATCCAGTTCTGTCTATACAATTGACTCCTTGTTGTCCGAAGCTTCCCTGCTCCCTTCTCCCTCTGCGCATCAGCTCATGTGAAGCTGTTTATCAAATCGAGCAGTTGCATATTCGCAAAAACGACCATTTGACTCAGCACAGCCTGCCTATCGCCGCAGTGCCTAGCATATCGCTACTCGAGCACGCTGCACACAGCTACTAGCCGGCCGGTGAAGACGAGCGTTGGCATACTGAATAACCCGCAACGGGCAGTGTCGATGGTAAAGTGTAATAAAGCCTCTTTCCACATTCTTCTACCGCATAGCAACCAGCCAAACGAGACCAAGAAAGACTTGGCTCTTGGACTTTTATCACTGCGCCCCCCTGCCGTATGACATTTGTATATGGGCCAAGTCATGTCGGATTGCTGATGCTCTATCATGTGTCTAGTCCTATGAGCATCTACCATCCCTAAACGACATCACTTGGGCCCTCACTGCCACTGCCACGGCCTCGACCACAGCTTGACGCCTTCAGCACAGCCTCTCTATTCGCCCCATTCCACTGCATCAAAGGTCAAGCCACAGCTTTGCGAATGTCCATTGTCCATTGAACTTCACGTAACCACAGCGTGCTGCATCCTTGCGGCGCAACAACAGCCACACAACCATGTCAGACTCAAATCCTTTCAACCAAGACCAGGACACGCCCGTCCAAGGTCGCCGTAACAGGGCACCCACCATCACCATAGACACTTCAGCAGTGGGTAGACCCTCGAATCCGGACATCGCAATGGACACCCTTTCTGACAACAGCTCCGCCGTGCAGGGCAACGACCAATCCTCAACAGGGCTGCACCCCTACCAGACTTCGCCTACCGAGCTGCGCCCATCAAACTCGTTTGATAACGAGAACAGCCGACCGACCTCTCCTCACAATGTCTCATCACCGACCTTCAACAGCCATCAGAACTTCCTCTCCGTTCCTCCAGCCCGCTCGCGTGCTGGTTCCTTCGACACACTCGGTGCAGAGTCCACATCAACAGGCACATACGTAAATTCATCACCAGAACACGGTATGCCCAAAGCCTTTGGCCCGCAAGACAGCCATGGTGGTCCCGAAGTCCTCAGCGCCACCGAGGCATTACACCCTGACCCCGGCACCGAACCCGACTTCAGCAGAGAGAACAACCCCTTTGCTTTCACTCCTGGTCAGATGGGTAAAATGTACAACCCCAAGAGTCTGGGCGCATTCCATGCCCTAGGAGGTATCGCCGGTATCGAGAAGGGTCTCCGAACAGACCGCAAGACTGGTCTGAGCTTGGATGAACAACACCTTGATGGTCACGTCTCGTTTGAAGAGGCCACTGACCACCAGAACCCCAACGCACAGTACCACTCGCAGGCCGGCAACGCCACCACATCTGGCACGGGCGCCTTTGCTGACCGTCATCGCATTTTTGGCGACAACCGCCTTCCAGAAAAGAAGGCGAAGCCACTCTGGCTTCTTGCTTGGGAGGCCTACAAGGACAAGATTCTCCTTTTGCTTACCGGAGCCGCCGTCGTCTCACTCGCTCTTGGTCTGTACCAGACTTTCGGAACCCCCCACGCCCCTGGTGTCCCTAGAGTGGAGTGGGTCGAAGGTGTCGCTATCGTTGTCGCTATTGTCATCGTCGTCTCTGTCGGTGCCCTCAATGACTGGCAGAAGGAGCGTCAATTCGTCAAACTCAACAAGAAGAAGGACAACCGCATGGTCAAGGTCATTCGCTCTGGAAAGACTCAGGAGATTTCTGTTCACGACATCTTCGCTGGTGATGTCTTGCTTCTCGAACCTGGTGACATGGTCCCGGTCGATGGTGTGCTCATCGAAGGTCACGGCATCAAGTGCGACGAATCCTCTGCAACCGGTGAATCTGATATTATCAAGAAGAACGCCTCTGAGGAGGTGTGGCGCGCCATGGAAGCCCAAGAGCCTCTTAAGAAACTCGATCCTTTCATTCTTTCTGGAGCCAAGATCACCGAGGGTGTGGGCAAATTCCTCGTCGTCGCTACTGGTGTGAACTCGAGTTACGGAAAAACTATGATGTCTCTTCGCGAGGACAACGAGGTTACCCCTCTGCAATCCAAGCTGAACGTTCTGGCCGAGTACATTGCCAAACTTGGTGGAGCTGCCGCACTGCTGCTGTTTGTCGTTCTACTCATCAAGTTCTGCGCAAAGCTGCCCAATGACGATAGAAGCCCATCGGACAAGGCACAAAACTTCCTCAACATTCTGATTGTCGCTGTCACCATCGTTGTCGTAGCAGTCCCTGAGGGTCTGCCCTTGGCAGTCACGCTGGCCCTGGCCTTTGCTACCAAGCGTATGACTAAAGACAACAATCTTGTTCGTGTGCTCAGATCCTGCGAAACCATGGGTAACGCTACCACAGTCTGCTCCGACAAGACCGGTACTCTCACCCAAAATGTCATGACTGTTGTCGCTGGAACTGTCGGAACAACTTCTCGCTTTAGTGGCAAGAGCAGCAAGGATCAGGAGAGTCAAGGTGCCGTCGACAGCTTGGATACCACCGAGTTTGTCAATACCCTGGGCGACAATGTCAAGGTTCTCATGAAGGACTCGATTGCGCTGAACTCCACTGCCTTCGAGGGCGAAGAGAATGGTAAGCCCACTTTCATCGGCTCAAAGACCGAGACTGCTCTCCTGTCTTTCTCCCGTGACTTCCTCGGTATGGACTCAATTAGCACTGAACGCTCGAACGCCGAGCTTGTTCAATTCATGCCTTTCGACTCTGGTCGCAAGTGCATGGGTGTTGTCCAGAAGGTTGGCAACAAGTACAGACTCTATGTCAAGGGTGCTTCTGAGATCATGCTGAGACATGCTACAATGATCATCAGAGACCCTAGCAAGGGTGTCGACGCCGTGTCCATCTCTAACGACAATGTCACGACTCTCAACCAGCTTATCGAGACCTACGCATCTAACTCTCTCCGTACCATCGGTTTCCTCTACCGCGAATTCGAACAATGGCCACCAAAGAACGCTCGCAGACAAGAGGATGACAAGACTCAAGCTGTCTTCGAGGATATCCTTAAGGACATGACCTTCCTCGGTGTCATTGGTATCCAGGACCCTCTACGCTCCGGTGTAACAGAGGCTGTAATGGACTGCCTTACTGCTGGTGTCTTCCCTCGTATGGTTACTGGTGACAACATCTTGACTGCAAAGGCTATTGCTACTGAGTGCGGTATCTTCACCTCTGGAGGTGTCGCTCTTGAAGGACCTGTCTTCAGAAAGATGTCCAAGCAAGAGCAGTTAGCCGTTATTCCCAAGCTTCAAGTCCTTGCAAGATCGTCTCCCGATGACAAGCGTGTTCTCGTCAAACGTCTGAAGGAGATGGGCGAAACGGTCGCTGTCACTGGTGATGGTACCAACGACGCTCCTGCCCTCAAGGCCGCCGATGTCGGTTTCTCCATGGGTATCGCTGGCACAGAAGTCGCAAAGGAGGCATCTGACATCATTCTCATGGACGACAACTTTGCTTCCATCATCAAGGCACTCATGTGGGGTCGCGCTGTCAACGACGCCGTCCAGAAGTTCTTGCAGTTTCAAATCACTGTCAATATCACCGCCGTCTTGTTGGCTTTCGTGTCCGCCGTCGCCAGTGACGAGGAAGCTTCCGTCCTGACTGCAGTCCAGCTGCTTTGGGTCAACCTCATCATGGACACATTCGCCGCTCTCGCTCTCGCCACGGACCCTCCCACTCGCAACATTATCAACCGCAAGCCCGCTCCTAAGTCCGCACCTCTCATAACATTGAACATGTGGAAGATGATCATTGGCCAAGCAATCTTCCAACTTGTCGTCACTTTCGTCCTGTTCTTTGGCCAGCACCGCAGCGACGATGGCGGTCTGCTCAGCTACAGCGATGACAACGAAAGAGAAAGACTCAACGCCATGGTCTTCAACTGCTTCGTCTGGTTCCAGATCTTCAACATGTTCAACAACAGACGTCTTGACAACAAGTTCAACATTTTCGAGGGCGTCCAACGTAACCAATTCTTCATCTTCATCGCGCTCATTATGATTGGCGGACAAGTTATGATCATGTTCGTGGGAGGCCGTGCTTTCAGTGTCCAGCGTCTTACTGGCGAGGAGTGGGCCTACTCTGTCGGTCTGGGTGCTATCTCTCTTCCGGTTGGTATCATCATCCGTCTCATCCCTGATGAGCTTGTTGCTCGCTTGGTCCCTGAGTGGGTTAAGCGCAAGGCAGCCCCTAAACTTGTTGTCGAGGATGAGGAGCGACCATTTGAATACACCCAGGCCCTTCTCGACATCCGTGATGAGCTTGCCTTCATCAAGAGATTCAAGGGCGGTCGTCTCAACCAGATCAAGTTCACACTCAAGCACCCCCGCGAAGCCCTTCTGCACTCCCGCTCGGCATCTCGTTCGCGTAGTAGCATGTCATTGCCGCAAACACCCAACGGCGAGCACAGCGAAGGAGAAGCACAGTCACTTGCACCTCCCACTCCCGACTCGCGCCGCCGCTCGCGTGGCCGTTCGCGATCAAACTCTGCATTCGCCGGAGCTGCTATGGCTGGTATTGTCGCAGGCAGTATCGGCGCTGCATGGTCCCCGATGGAACGTGGTCATGGTGATAACGACAGCATGAAGTTCGCTCGTGCCAGATCGCGAAGTGATTTGAGCCGTGAGAGCGGTCTCGACATTCACCCTGACACCAAGCCGCAAGATCCTGTTGTAGTTCAGCAGAAGGTTGATGGCCACCACCCACCTAGTCAATCCAACGACACTACTCCTGCTTTCGGATCAGGGCCTTTCGGCGGACAGCCCGATGTTAAGGTCGACGACAGCACTAAGAACTGAGTTGTCTTGACAAAATGGCTCTGACTGCAACAATGGCTTTGAGCGAATGAGTTTCTTTCTTGTATTCTTTTTCTTGTCATTACTTTTTCCAAATTAGGGATTCCCCTCTGGACGACTGGCGTTTTTAGCAACCATAGATATCCTCTCTGTTTTCGTTTTCGGTCAAACATGACTTATGGGAAGGGCAGAATTATTGTTTCTCCTACTTTCATACTCCTGTTTCCACCCCTGACTTGTTTGCTTTGATCACTTTTTGTGATTCCTTCGGATGTCACTGTGCTGACAAGTGGTCTCAAACAAAAGCTAGCACATTATTCAATCAATTGATCAGAAAATCAGCTTACAGTGCCTTCAGAAGATCAGTGCCAGAAAAGGAAGCTCGAAGCTTTGCAGCCCAAATTCTAGAAGTCTACGACAAGCCGGACGAAGCACGATCACATGCCAAAACGATATAGTTTATCGACCAATCACGTGGAAATAGGGAGGTTTTGCAAGCAGAGAAGGAAGGAAAGTGCGTCATCTCCCAAGGCCGAGCTTGAAACCTTCCGGGCGGGTAATCTCGACACAGCGGAAAGGGAAGTGAGGAGCAATTTCGAAAAAGAAGAGAAAACAGAGAAAAGGCGCCCTACAAGGAGTGTTTGTGCACTGTCTGGTTGCAGGATGTTTTGTTGCAGTAGTCGCGACGAGAGCTGGGTCAAGGGGGTTTCGAGGCCCCCTTTCTAGGCTTTCCTTTGATCAAAGTCGGTGGAAAAAGGGAGCGGCTTGGCATGTTCGTAGTCGAGGCGCGTTCTTCAGTTCAGGGCCTACCAAAGTGGGTGCTTGAATCCTGCACTGGCCCCTCGTCCAATTCCCAATTCCCGAGACCCCTCTCAACTCACACGACCAACTTGTTTGCAGCAATTGCCCGTCCCTTGACCTTCGCCTTGTTTTCCGCGTGGCTTGACTGGAATCTCGCAACCATCCGTGTGAACTTGTTCGACTTTCACCCTCTACCAACACCGCTGCTTGATTGCTGTTTCCTGTACTGCCTGCCCCGCGTGCCTGCCTCTCTACTTTAATTCGCAACAATCTAACATGGACTTGCACCTGCTCAGAGCAGACTCTCCCATGGCCGTCCGACACATTGACCTCTGCTACGACCACACCGATTCGACGCGGTCCGCTCTGCGCCTGATATACACACTATGCCCCGACTGGGAGCACTCGGAAGGCCCGGTTGAACTGATCCCTTTCACAGAGGGCATCACAAACACTGTAAGTAAGAGGCAAGCCCGTTGTGTCCATTCATGCCAGAACCCTCTACTGACCCGCGACAACCACAGCTTATGAAAGCGATCAAGAAGCGACCAGGATACACACAACAGGACATTGACGCGGATGCGATCCTCTTGAGAGCATACGGCAAAGGAACAGATGTCCTGATAGACCGCGAGAGTACGTCTCTGCTACCTGCGACCAGCGGCATCCCCAATTGACAACCACAATAGGAGAAACTCGATCGCATTCTCTGCTTGCGGGCCGCGGACTAGCGCCTCCGCTGTTCGCACGCTTCGAGAACGGTCTACTGTACAAATACATCGCGGGCGACGTATGCAGTCCAGAAGACCTCCGCCGACCAGACGTATACCGCGCCGTCGCACGAAGACTTGGTCAATGGCACAGCACACTACCCATTGCCGCCATTAGCTCGCTACAGACACTTCAAGACCAGAATGACGTATCAGACGCATCGCAAATCGAACAACATGTAGACAAGGCTGGAAATGTGAGGCCGAAGCCGAGTCTCTGGACCGTCATGCAAGAGTGGATTCACGCGCTACCAGTCGCTACACTGAAAGAGAAGGATCGCAAGGACATGCTACAAACAGAACTCACACATCTCTCCCACGAACTAGGCTCAACTCCCGGCTTGGACGGTTATGACTACATTTTCGCCCATTGCGATCTGCTATCCGGCAATGTAATCGTACACCCAGGTCAAAGGGAAGGAGGAAAAGGCCTCACAGTAAGCTTTATCGACTACGAGTACGCAACGCCCGCACCCGCTGCCTTCGACATCGCCAACCACTTTGCCGAATGGGGCGGTTTTGACTGCGACTACACCGTTCTGCCCACCCGCAGCCAGCGCGCCGACTTCATCACCCAATACCTCGCCTCTTACCGCAATTTCGCTCCTGTATCAGATTCGGAAACCATCGAGCGCGAAAAGCAGCAATTGATAAACCAAGTCGACACTTTCCGCGGTCTGCCAGGCTTCTACTGGGGTATCTGGGCTCTGATTCAAGCGACTATCTCGCAAATCGACTTTGATTACGCTTCATATGCCGAGATTCGATTGGGCGAATACTGGGCTTGGAAGGCTGAGCAGGACGGATCGAGAGAAAGAGAAGGACGTGAGCCGACGTTGCGGGAGAAGAGATGGGCTGAGGAGTAATTGGATGGCCACCACTTTTTGCACAAAGTCATCACGACTACGAGGGTCAATCGCAAGACCATCAGGATACGAAGTCGACTGCTGCCTCTCATCGGACTTTCAACAGTCTTGACAACAAGCACGATGGATCATTTCCCTTTCACGCCTCACGATGGCCGTAAAACATAATATCAACAGGAAGAACGAGACAGCGGTTTTTTCTTTGAAAGGCGATGATCATAAAAAGTTCGACGTTCATCTCTTTCGTTTCGAAGCGTCCCGCACTCAGCTGCATAGAACTTTTTTTGTAATAATGTTTCTTTTACCTCTTTCAGATTTTTTTCCTTCTTGGTTCCCTTTCTCCTTTTCCCTTTTGACCTGTTGTAACTTGGTGGATATGTTTTCCCTCGGCGCGGACGATATGGAAGCGCTTGAGACTGTCTTCAACGACCATACCCCTTTATTTCCCCTAGCCTTTGCTCTTTTCCGATGTAGCTATTTCGCAATGAGAGAGGGCGAGTGACTGGACCTTGGAAGCATAGTCTGCGCCTGGTTCATTCTCAATCACAATTGCAAAAACAAGATCGAATGTCACGTTTTTTTTTATTCCAATGAACCGTAGTATGTTGCTGGCAGATGATGAAATTGCAATTATGATGTTGAAGCTTGATTACCAGCAGTCGTCTCAGTATGGTCCTGATCCACTACCACCACCGCCACCACTACCACCGCCACCTGTCGACCCAGCAATCTTACTTGCACCCTGCTTGACACCTTGCAACGCAGCGTGACCCCAAGACCCCTTTGCCCTGCCCAACGCCGTACTCACGCCTTGACCCAAAGCCAAGGAGTCCGTCATACAACTGATCATCGTGAATCCTCTGTCTGCATAGTGTCTCGCTTGATCGCCATCTGTACAGTAGATGCCCGAATGCTTGCCAGCTTTCTTTGCCGCGGCATGAATCTTCTCAATGGCAGCTTTGAGCTCGTCGTGCATACCTTCGCTGAGGATGGGGTAGCCGATGCTGTTGCCTAGATCGTAGGGGCCAACGAACAAGACGTCTACGCCGGGGACTGCGGCGATGGCGTCTACATTGTCCAGCGCCTGTTGGGTTTCGATCTGGATGATGGTGACGAGGGCACCATTGGCTTGTTGCAGATACTCGGCCGCAGAGACGGGTTCGCCGCTGCCTGACTTCGACACGAACCTCTCCATGGCAAACGGACTTCCGAACCCTCTGATACCCTGTGGAGGAAACTTTGCTGCTTTCACCACCGCCGAGGCTTCTTCAGCAGTGTTGAGTTGAGGAATGACTATGCCATGTGCTCCAGCGTCAAGAGCGCGTTTGATCATCCAGCCTTCATTGGAAACAGTGCGGACGATGGGAGAAACGTTGCAGGAAGCGATAGCGGCGACGGACTCGTGCATGGCACTGTCGCTGATGTTGCCGTGTTCGGTGTCGACGCAGATCCAAGTTGGGTTTGTGCGAGCGAGAATACGGGAAAGACTTGAGCCTGGGAGCATTTGCCATGCTCCTAGGGAAAGAGTGTTGCTGTGGAGGGCTTTGTGGAGGTGATTTGCTGCTTGCATTGTCGGTGAGATCTAGTGGATGCAGATGATTGAGTCCTAGAACTGAGGGTTGAGATTTTGATTGTCAACTCTTGATAAGTTTCGGTGAAATTGAATGTGATGTTATATCTTCCGATGAGTCAATGAATTGATGCGGAAGAGAAGTGAAGCAGTTGTATGAGTAAACATGTAGAGCGTATGCCCCGCACCGTCATCGGCAGTAGCTGTTTCCCACCTGAGCCGGGAAGGTACATTCGTTCGCGACGTGCAGTAAGACAGGACCTCGATCAAGCCGAAGTCGAGGAAGAAGAAGGTGCATCCATCATGGCTTCGTCCATCAATTTCTCGACCTCGTGCTCCTTGAATCTGTGCATCAGTTTTTTGGCCTCGTGGGTGGTGCCGAATTGGCTGGCCTCCTTTGCCTTGTCTACATGTATCTGCAATACCGTTAATAGACTACAGCGAAGGTTCCAGTTTTCAATCTTACCACAGGAGTATCAAACTCATACATGTTCTTCCATTTCTGATCAGAGTGCTCCATCACGTTGATCTCATCGTACTCGAAGGGTCGCTTGTCCCATACATTCGACAAAATTTCCTTCGCATCTGAACATAGTTTGCAGTTTGATCGTGTGAACAGAGTGATGCGGCAGGCGAAGTTTCGCAGAGCGAGGGTGGGAAACATGGTTGTGGGTATGGTAGTGTCGATGGAAAAAGTGTTTGGATGAGGCGATCATCAAGCAAAGACATGCTTCAATGTTGCCAACGAATGTTGTGAACACATCGCTTTATCCACATCGACAGCACCAAGCCTCGAAGATTCTTGACACTACGACCCTTGGCCGGATACAACATTCAAGAGTACCGCATAGCAGGAGGCAGAGTAATCACAACGGTGCAAATAACAGCCGACAGGCCCCATTCGCTCCACAAACTGAGACCTGTGCCAGTGAAGAACGTCAAGAGCAGTCACGTCTTGACCCATCTTAAGAGAACACTGCGATACACCGAGTGATCATCATGAAGATGGCTGCGAAGAAAACTCACCGGTGCTGGACTGACACCCTCCGAGGCCGATCACCCCGGTCGATAGAAATAATCTGGATGTCTTGATGATCAACTGAGGGCGGCAGTCTTGGTGATCTCCTTGAACAATTGCATGAAGACCAAGAACATCGTGTCTTTTGACAGCGTTGTGTGCCCATACATCCGCGATGCGATGTATGAGTCAAAACTACTACCCAGACGAATACCACTTCCATGAAGACAAGTAGGCACTCTTGATAGGTCTTAGGGAGTTTTTTCTTTTGCCGGCAGGAGCGTTCCATGCGTGCTACGCCGTAATGAAAATGATATCCGGAACTCCAGATCACAGGAACGAAATGTGTTGCGGAAGCAGCGGTTCTAACACGTCACCAGACCTGACTTGTGCCGCTTCTCATCCACCTTCACAGTTCAGTATCGATCACCTCAACCACCATATCATCAATTATTACCCAGAATCGAATATCAATATCCAAGATGGACGTCGTCCCCGAAAGCCCGCAAAGCCAAGAACCACTACGAACACGCCGTCCTCTAATGCCGGCCATCAAGTTTTGGGTTTCTCCTTTGTGCCTCGAACCTTCCGATCTTGGCAACTCAACACCGGGATACCGCGACAGAGTTATACTCTTCGACATCCTGAACGCCTTTTACCGGGCTGGTGGCAATTTCATAAACATAGCCAGCAATCCACAAAAACCATGGATTGAAACAACAATAGGGTACTGGATGAAGATGCGAGATACTCGCAAGGACATGCTGTAAGTACAACTTCTCGAACATCGATTGGTTTCATCAGCCTGATAGGTAGAAAAGTATTGCAATAAGTTCCGAGAGTGGGGTCAAAGAAGACTCGGTCATGGACTCGCTCGAAAGTTCTTTGCGCAGACTAGATAGACCTTGGGTTGACATATTCTACGTTCACCAGGTGAGTAGTACTGTTTCCGGGCTATCGTCTGAATTCTGCTGAATCTGCTCAAGTGTGACGCCGCGGCAACACTTACCAAGATGATGGTACCTCTAACCTCTGCTGTCAAGGCTACTCATATCCGTTACTTGTGGGCACTTGGAAGAATACTCTGCAAAGTATGATGCTGACTTTGTTCTTAGGGGCGTTTCAGATACCCCTGCCTGGTATGTGGCAGAAGCAAACTGCCGTAAGCATTGAGTTCCCATACTGATCGAGAGTCGGACATACGTTGATAACATGCGTAGACGCCTATTACGCTCGTCTCTGTCGATTTGTCGTGTATCGCGGGACATGGTCTGCCTACTCTCGCGACTTCGAACGCGAGATCCAGCCAATGTGCAAAACCCATGAATTAGGTCTGACACTATGTGATATTCCTGAAGAAGCTGAAGCCATAAGGTGTAAGATAGAGGGCGACTTTTACGAAGCCTTACCAGCCACCAAGCAAGGAGAACCTTACGATAGGTTCAGCCTGACACCGGCGTCTTAGGCAGACAGGATTGTCACTCAGGAACTCAGAAAAGTTGCCACAACGGCGGATGCGACCATCGCCAACACTGTGAGTCCCTCCGAGATTATTTGTAGTAGGGACGTATACTGATATAAACAGGCTTTGGCATACATGAAGCATGTATCTCCAGAAGCCGTTCCCATTGTCCGCGTAACCAGCGTCAAACAGCTCGAAAGCCGCCTCCAGGCGTTACATATCAAGATGACAGCAAGCGACATACGCCAGATCGCTGCTGCTGCAAGGATCCGTCCCATCTTTTCTCATGAACCGCTCCCCTACACACGGCAACAGGACGCTGCCTAAAGAACCCCTTCCGTGAGCTTGCGCTATACCTTATTTGCGAATCAATCAATCGTTAATTACTTCATTATCATTCTCACCATCTCCAACTATACACTTCTGTCAATGTGATGTTTTATTGATGTGGCAGAGTCGACGAGGGAAACTCCCTCGCCCAGCACAGGCTGTTGAAAAGCTGTCAGAAGACACGATGATGTTGAGGAAGAGAGCAGTGTCTAGTGAAGGAGTAGAAAACATTTGCTTTTCCCAGACCGCCTCGCAATCATGCTGCATCACATCAGCTCTTATTTGGCATCCCGTCGCCGGTGAGAGATGTCTGCAAACTGTACTCCATCAAATAACCTCGCTACCCCGCTCCGCTCGACTGGAGCAACCATGAAGCATAAGCGACCTTCTAAGCAACAATAAATCATCAAGAATCTCTTCCAACAATACTTCAAGGAAAAGACCAACCTCTCAAGAAAAAATCTTCAACTATGCCAGCCTACGAAGTCGAACACGTCTGCCCCCTCACCGACGACCAAAAAGACCGCCTGGCCTCGGCAATAACCAAAATCCACAGCCAACAATTCTCGGCTCCGAAGTTATTTGTAAATGTACGGATTACGGATATTTCTGGACAGAGGACATATGTAGCTGGAAAACAGGTATGTGTATGCCCCTTCCTTGCCATCTCTAGCCTTCCGATGTGGAGATGATGGGCAAGTGTGAGTGTTGTGGAAGAGTTGATGCTGACGTCTTTGGCAAATGTCTAGTATAAATCCAACCGCATATTCGCCTACGTACGCCATGGACCTTCCCGCACCCAGTCCGACTACGACGCTGTGAGTAAAGCTCTAACCCAAGCGTGGGAGGAAATCGTGCCTGGCACCGAATTGCGATTGGTCATGTTCTATGGAGCTATTGTTGCGGGTATGGAGGCTGGATTCTCTATCCCGCAGGCTGGAAATGATAAGCAGTGGATTGAGGAGAATATGGATGCGTTCAAGAGGAAAGCAGAGGAGGGAGATGGGCATTTCAAAGAGTTGGTTGAGGAGTATGGGAAATAGTGGATGAGGGATGCAGGTGTGTTACGATTGAGATCAAGATCAACGCTGTATGTTTAGGAGAAGAACTGATAATTCCGATGTTTGTATGTTCGTCTGAGGAACGCTTGCTTGAGATCATCCTGAAGGTCTTCCTCTGAGCCATGTCGTACGTGTGTACCTCTACGTGTTGGAGACCAGAACATCCAGACAGCAGAGACTACCATCCAAAATGGCGTCAAGAGGATGCTGCAAGAAATTTCCTCATTGTCACAAGATATCCATGTTCCTCCTGGCAGAGCAGTAATATGGTCATGGTTTCCTTCAGACGTCTCGGCTGCATGGTCGCCGAAGCGATCTAATCATACATTCCCCAAGCGCTGATTGGGTACGATCTCTGTAGGACCTTGACTTAAGCTCCGGTTCTTTCTCTCACAATGTAAAGAAGTTGTTGATCAAATAGAGCAATGCTTGCGGAAAGCAGCAGCAGTTTTTCCTTATGCTTGTCCGCGGCAATACGAAGCAATACGAACCCCACCCGCAACAGCCACAGAGCTTCTCCGCCCCCGCCGAAAATCATAACAGTGGTATCCAAAACAATATCTCGTTGCCTACATCGCACACACCATGCAAATCATGGATTGGCAGCATCAAAGATCTCCGGGTCCATCGAATCCCGAATACCGCGAGAATCCTCTACTTCTCGGCATTTTTGATAACGTCAACATTGAGCATCACAGCCCCAAAGTAGCAAAAGCCGTGCTTCAAACACCGAGTCAAGCTGCTTCCGGTGTTCTCGAGACCCGAATACCGTGATTTGATGTCACCCCTGGACCAGCTCTCAAAACATTGGAGCCTGGAGGTTTGACCACGGTGTTTGTGGGCTCCAAGTGCATCGATGACATACATGAGGGGTCGGGAAGCTTGAGCGGGAACGGTTGTGAGATGTGCCGAGGCCAAAGCAATAGAATGGATGCAAGATGCTTTGGCTCAGGAAACTACAAATAGGACCCTCGGGACCTTGATTGTTTGTGAGTATTGTTTATTCAGAAGCTCAGTAGTATCATATCATATCGCCCATCATGAGGACTAAAGAAGAAGTCGCCAAGCTGGCAGAGATGGACCCGGAACTCGCTGAGGTATATTCCATAGTCCCAATTGTCGACATCCAATGCTAACTTCTGAATACAGTTTCTCAAGAGTAATCCCCTTCCCAAGGGCAACTGGTCCGATATCAAAACATTCCGCGCCATGCGCGTGGAGATGGAGAAAGAGAAGCTCAAAGCCCTGGGCTCGCCAGCCCCTCACGTCGAAGAGGAATTCAAGAACGTCTCCATGAGAGATGGATTTGAGAGTCAGATCAAGATCCACAGACCGACTGGCAAAAGCGGAGGACCTCTGCTCGTCTTGATCTTCGGTGGAGGTTTCGTGGTCGGTGACAATCAGCAACTTACGCCTTATGGGCGTGGGTTTGCCAGGGCTTTCGATGCGGTTGTTGTGACGGTTGCATATCGACTTGCTCCGGAGCACAAGTTCCCTACTGCTCCGAATGATGTTGAAGATACTCTTTTGTGGCTTGCGAAGAATGCGGAGAGTCTGGGTGCGGACCCTTCAAAAGGGTTCGTCTTAGGTGGTATCAGTGCAGGAGGTTCGTATCGTGATGAGTCTCTTCCGTAAGAACTCGTTTCTGACATGATACAGGCAACTTGACGGCAGTCATTGCTCAAAAGACTCTTGAGGATAAGAGTCTGGCTCATCCTTTGACTGGTCTCTGGCTCTGTGTTCCTTTGGTCTTCCCTAGTGGAGACCTCGTACCCGAGAAGTACAAGGACGTCTGGTTTTCGCATGAGCAAAACGCTGAAGCGCCTATTCTCGACAAGGATGCCATCGATGCGATTGGAGCTCATCTGGAACCTGATGTTAACTCACCACTGTACTCGCCATTCAACAGCAAGAATCCCCACAAAGGCCTGCCACCAACTTACATTCAGGTCGATGGTCTGGACCCCCTGCGTGATGATGGTTTGATTTATGAGCAGATTCTCAGTGAGAATGGTGTCAAGACAAAAATTGACATCTGGGCCGGCTTGCCTCACGCACACTTTGCTTTCCTGCCTTTCCTGAATGGCTCCAAGAAGGCAGTTCTTGATACGTTCCTAGGATTTGGCTGGCTTTTGGGTGTTGACATCTCCCCTCAGAAGGTACAAGAGGTCATGGTCGCACCCGCTGGCGGCTAGACTGATAGTTGACTTTTTCATGAAGACTTGTGTAGAAGAAATGGTTGACAATTCTCCTTTGGATTAGATATCCATCTGAATACCATTATTATAAATAGACGAAGTCCCCTTCGACAACTCCAATGTGCGATAGGTGTGGTTCGCGCGACCCAAAAAGGTAAGTACAGTACTTCGTGGTGACTACGTCAGAACACAGCGGTGGCGCACACAGCCTCGCAACCAGGCCCTGTTGCCGCTTAGCAGCGAGGACAAGTTGTCTAGGATTGGGCTCAAGTGAGGCAGCTCTTTCCCCTGACATAATGATTGATGCGTTGCACTGGGCGAGGAGCGCTGCAGATGGGGAATCAACATCCTGCCTCGTCTCGACGAGGGTGGTTGCTGACGGTATGTGATTTTTCTCGTTTCCTCCTCTTCCATGACCATGCCCCCTCAGAAGACGTCCTCGGCGGCATACAGTGTATATCTGTCGGAGACCTGGTGAAAGAATAGGCAGTCTCTCCGGATGGAGAGTCTGTTCAGCGAGCTGGTCAAATCAGGTATGGGCGATGGAGGCGGATCTTGTGTAGGTTGTGAATCGAGCGTGGCCGAAGAGCTGATGGATCGCATGTCACAGCTGTCCTGATAGGTAGGGGACGAGAGAGGAGGAGCAAATCTAGTCTCCCGGAGCAGTGCTGTCACTGACGGTCGTAGACAGGATCATACTGTGTCGAGCCAGGTCTCGGAACGTGGCTGCCGTTGGTCTTACTGGATTGCGCATCATGGCTCTGGGGCTGCATGTTTGAGGTAGTCGTCTGTGCCATGAGCGTATCGGCAGTAGCGACATGGCGTAAGACATCGAGAGGATTCTCAGTGCTTCGAATGCGACGAAAAATCTCTTCGGCCTCGACGAATGGGCGGTTTCGCAGGAAGTCATACAGTTCGTGGAGCTGTGCGTTCTCCTTTGCCAGATCTGCATTCTTGCGCTTCAATGCATTCGACCGTGTCGTATTGGCTTCGACATCATACACACAATCCTCGTACCTCTTAGCGCATGGTTGACACGTTGGTCTGAGTCCGTCACACTGCCCACGACTGTTAGCTACAAGTCTCCGTGGACGAGCGAGATACTTGCCTTGATACGAAGCCGCCTGCAACAAGCACACGCCACATGGACCACGCTTCTCTTTGGTTTGGTGACCTTCGAATCTGACGAGCGCCGGGATGTTGGTACAGGTGTTGACTTCTTGCCCGGCCGAGCACACTCGCTCGATCCGTTCGTGTCAGCAGGAGTCCGACTGCCGTCCATATTCATGCCCCGCGAGTCGGAATAACAATACAGCAATGGTCTGACGACGTGTCACGACTTCTGAGAGAAAGCTTCGCCCTACGTTGATAATCTCACAATATGGAAGGCGGAGTCGTTTCCGAGTCATGGGAGAGAGAGAGAAAGAGCAGAGGTCGTGCAGGCACATAATCGCGAAGGTGCGCCAACATTCTGCAGCTTGTTCCTTCCTCCGAGCCAGAGAAACAGTCCGTTGGTCCTCTTGGTCATGCTGAGCACGTTTTTTGAGGCATGCCGCTCCCAAAATCTCATCGCGGGTTGTCCAAATCGCGGAGGCGCCACCGACTCCCCGGACCCTTCCTCATCTGGTGACGAACCGGCCGATTAAAGCATAAAACAACGCGACTGTCGTTACACCCCTATGTTTACAGCGTGATATCTTCCTGGAACAAGTATTGTGTTGGATGTCCAAATTTATGCTCATCATCTATCGAATTATATACCCATTCAAGCATTCTTGACATACACTTGTAGTTGGTCATTGCCTCTAGGCCGGATAAGAGCAGTAAACATGGCCCGTCCCCCTTTCCAGTCTGCATGGAATACGGCATGATCTCCGTTGATAGCCATGTCCAGACCACCTGGGGCTCTGAGTCCATATGTGCCGGTCTTGATCAGACCGCCAAACTTCTTGTATGGCCCACGAATATTCTTCGATGTTGCATAAGATACATCGTAAAGAGGCGTGACGAAGCAGTTCGAGCTATAGAACAAAACGTATGTTCCATCAGACATCTTTGTGAGAGCCGGTGCTTCGACATATGGTCCGTCGGCAGGATCGTTGTAGATCAAAGGTGTCGGAAGACCAATCTTTGTAAAACCGTTGTCTACGGACACCTTCTGGAGCATGATTGGGGTGCTGAGAATGGGCTTGATGGTATTTCCGCAAAAGCCACCATGTCCAATTGCATTAGCATCGATCTTATAAACTACCCAACGTGTGTTGTCCTTGGGGTCATAGTAACCAGCAGGATCTATCGCACCACCTTGCCCGGTGGGGCAAGCCCACGGATCGGGGCCGATAGGAGTGTATGGACCAGTGACTGTAGAAGCCGAAGCGGTGCCTAGACAGTGTAGTTTGGAGTTAGACTTGAGTGCGGCGGTATAGTACATGATGAAGCGACCAGGACCGAGCTGTACAACGTCTGGCGCCCATACTGCGGGACTGTCAGGATGAACCCAACTTGGCAGATTTGGAAGTGCATCTCGCTCGCCATAGCTCGTCCAGGTATTGAAGTCGTTGTATGCGCTTTTGGCCATCTGGACGTGAACGCGCTTCCCATTTACACGTCCCATAGTTGCAAAAGCCCACCATTCGTTGCCAATTCGTATGACTGAAGGATCCGGAAAGTTGATGCCATTCATGACTGGCGTTATTGTGATATCTCTCTTCTCGACCGTGCTATTGTCGGCACTTTGGAAGCTGCCCGCGGCCATGGTAAGAGAAAAGAGGGAGAGGCCAATCATCAGGATAGACGAGATACTAAGATAGCGGGCGATCATCTTGCCGGGTCGAGGCGGTTGACCTTCGAGATGATTCAGAATATGATAGTATCGAAGAGTCGGATCTTTCTGCAGAGTTGTGATACTTCAAGTCGATGTGACTATTACTCTCCCTCGGTCTTCGACTTACCTTTTGTCGACTTTGCAAGACTGGGTCAAAGGGAATCATGCTCATATCATCTCTTTGTCCAAATTGTCGAGGACCCCGCATGTTGCCCGAGTTGAGAGGAGTCCTATTGCTGAGTTCTTTCTCGCGACCAGCGATGACTCCCATTCGGGCGTTGGATCATTCTTTGTGTCCGCTTGCAGCATTTTCGGTCTTTGTGTACAATGTCAGCTAGCTTTCACTAGATCGTTCCTTGGACACGATCAGCAAGATTAGCTTGTTCGTCCGAGTAGGGTATCCAATAGAGCTATGATATCCCGGAGCGAGATATTCGTCCGGCTTCACTCTAGCTCAGATGACCTGCAAGGACGAGTCGATGCGCTAGGGCATATCATGGGTCGCGACTTGATCAACATAAGACAGCAACCTATCTTTGAGTGGTAATCGAATAATCTCAGAACATGCATGTTTACAGCAGACAAGTTGAGAGTGTGAAGCAGACGAGGGCCGGGCTCGAGAGAAAGAAGGTAGTCGCGTGCGGCACGATCCGTGAGTCTTGACGCGGAAGCAACACGACCACAACTGTTCCCACGAACGATGATTACCTACCTGCTGTTTCCATTCGCCTCAATCATGTTTCAATTCTTGTTGTTGACGATTATTTGCTTGGTTACCGACATGTGTGAGTGTGAAAGGTAGCACTTGAGCGAGAACTTGTGAACGAGTACACAATGCCAAGCCATTCGCATCAATTTTCGACTTCGCTTTTCGCCATGAGTGTTTTTGTCTGATGTACAAAAGATTGAAGACAAGTCCACGACAACCATTCCTATTCGGAGAACCGAACATGGCAGATAAGACAGCTTCAATGCCAGGCGCATTCGAACCGCGCACTCCTTCGCAACAACTGCTCAACCCAGATGTGGTCGAAGGGCAGTGGCAGGCTATGCTTGAAAGTGACTGCACTTTCGAACCTGAGATGTTCCTCGTGGTCATGCACAACTTGATCAAGAATCCGAACATCATGTCTACACATCTTTTCCGGGCGGACATACTCTATGACAGTGATGCCGATCATACACTTGTTCAAGAGCCAGCGACCACACAATTCAGCGACTTTACAAAACACCTCAAGCCAGAATACCAGCCAAGATACACGAGTTTACCAGGGTTCAAATGGGATAGAACATATGTTCGACAGCTTGTTCCGCGCAATCGACAACTAGACAAAGATCTACCGCAATCATGTCACTTCTACACCCAACAGGATGGACCCACGTTGAAGAATCTCATCTTATACATTCCACATGTCGAAGACTCTGAGACGATGCCGTGGTATCATCCCAGAGTTAAAGCAGTCGCATTCTCTCACAGATGGACAGCCACATCAAGGACCGGAACAGTTGGAGTCCATTATTCCTTGTTCCCTAACGTACCTCTTGATTCTAGACTGGAGAGAACAGCCTTACAGTTGCTTACCAAAATTCACAAGCATAGTCGAGGCCAACAAGCAGGGTATCAGAAACGAGTCCATCACGATCAAGTTGTGCCACAAAGGACGTTTCAAGAAACCTATGCGAGGCTTAAAAGCACATATGCTAGATCCTTAATCGACAACTGGGCAGAAGTCACCGACCCAGCTAAGCATGTCTTTGAGGACCTTGGAATTGCCTCATTCTTGATTGAGCTCTGGAAAGACATGTACGATTGTGGTGCCATCCTGAATATCCAGCAACCAGCTGGGAACGGTGATAAGCCCCCATTCCCAGGGTTTGTCGACATCGGTTGCGGCAACGGTCTTCTGGTAAATATCTTGATTCAAGAAGGCTTTCCAGGCTGGGGCTTCGACGCCCGACACCGGAAATCCTGGGAAACATTTGCTCCCAACATTCAGAGCAAGCTTGCAGAAGGAATTCTGGTGCCAGAAGTCCTCGAACCTCGAGAATCGTCGGCCGACGATGAGAATGTTGATGATCTGGCAGGAACATTAGAAGCTGTCGACCTACTTAGAGATCGAGACTTCCACAACGGTCTTTTCAAACAAGGGACGTTCATCGTGTCGAATCATGCAGACGAACTTACTCCTTGGACTCCTCTACTCGCTTATCTCAATGACTCTCCGTTCATCGCCATACCCTGCTGCAGTCACAATCTAGCCGGAGCTAGATGGCGAGCACCGATATCGAAAGCCGCAAAGGAAAAGGCTGCCGCGCAGCGACGTCAAGAATCTTCAAAGGACCATGTCGACGAGACCGAGAAAGTACGAAATGCTCAAGCCGCAGAGACTGGATCCCTGAAGAAGCCGGCCGGCACCAAAAACGTACAGTCAGCGTATGCTTCGCTCTGCGATTACGTCTCGGGTCTCGCAAACGATGTGAACTTTGTCGTCGAAACGGAGATTTTGCGCATACCAAGCACGAGGAATACGTGTATCTTGGGCAGGAAGATGAAAGCTACACAGGCGTCTGACGAAACCTCGAAAGAGCAGCACATTCGGGATATTGTAGCCAGAGAACTCAATGCCCCTATCGAGGATATCTGCAACGAGTTTGTCAGGTGTGCTCAGAAATTGGTCGGCAAGAAAGGCGAAGCTCACTGAGAATCCCTCGTGATACTACTGGTTAAGGGAGCCGGCGTATACGACAGCAAGGGTCACGTTTCGTAACTCAGAAAGGCTGCTTCTCGTGCTACGTCCAGCTCTCGCAAAACAAGCAGTGATCTTTCTGACATGCGTTGGTATCAACATTCAACATCAAACAGGATAGAGTCCAAAGAGAAGCTAGGTGATGGCCGAAGTAGTTAAGACTTGCTGATGGAACTATTCTTGACTGCGACCTCTACCTGCCAGCAACAGGTGAAAAGCCTATGACGGGGTACATTCCGTATGATTACCTGGACGAAGGAGGGTGTTCCGGGATCAAACCGGCATCTCTCTGTGTGCATCTTCGTACCCATGCCTTGAGAGATGCCGCAGATTGAACATTCGTGATGCTATCCCGGTACTCATGACCAACATCTAGCGTGATCTACTCGTCGCGTCCGAGGACGTAAGCGCTGAGCGACGAGTCTAAGAGATGATCGAATGTACAAAAAGGACATTTCCGAAACACAGCTCATCTCAACAGGTCGGACGAAAAATACAGGCGCTTTGAACGGTAACACGCTGTCCACTGTTTGAGAAAAGGCCGAGATAGTCTAAGCAGTGCGGCCATCGCGATCGTGACGGGGACCAGGTCAAACAAGCAAACGGGATGGTAGCCACCGATGGCCCAATTCAAGGCCATGGAGCAGTATAGCCGTTCTTGAGCAAGGACAGCATAGAGCGATGGCTCGCTGCCGGCCGAGACCGGACCAAGAGATTAATATCTAGCATACACCACACGGCGTCGGACGGAGTTACCAAAATTTGTTGTTTTTATTTGTCTTTTTCATACGACCACTGGTAGATTAGTAACACATAGACGTGTCATTAGCCGCATGTAGTAATCAATGAGGCGAACACTCAGTACATATCTTCAGTCTTCTGCAGGCTCCCGTTGGTCACACTAGGACTTTGAGTGACGTGGGGCCTGGAGATTGGGCTGTAATGCGTCTGCGGTGTGCAGAGGACAAGTCCCTTGTCGTAGACTGGCTGCACAAGCTGCGAACTTGCCGATATTTTTTACACCCTTCGTGGTGGTCCATATTGTCTAGTTCGTGAGAAAAGAACGGAGGCTGGGGAAAAAATGTACAGTTGGCTGGAAACGCGCATGCCCACGACGTCATCTTCGCGCATCACTACCTTTTCGCTCACCGATCTTTGTACTACTTCTTCTTTATATACTTCGCCATTCTAGTCTTTTATATCGTCTGTTACTTGTTTGGTTTTATCTTATAGCTAAATTAGCTGCTCAATCACTTTAAGCTCAGGTTTCGGTATAAATGCTCCAACATCACTCGCTGTCTTCAAGTCGTTAACAAGCAAACAGCAACCACTATTATTTGGCACCTCGAATCAACTTAGTGGACCATCTGTATCTTTGGCATCGCTCTTTTGTGCTCGAATATCCGAGAAGGCTTCAAGAGGCCGAATCCGAGTACTATACGGTCGCGACTTCCCTATCAGTTCGCTCTTTCCAAAACTGCTCTTCAATCATGGCGGGTTTAGGTCTCAAATCGTGCGTTCCTCTTTCTCTTTCTTGTTCACCCTTCATCGATCCTTGGGCGCCCTTTTGTTTTTTGACATTCTCTACTGTCTCTATCGTCTTTCCATCGCCTTTCGAACACCGTAAAACACCTGCATCTCTTTGCTGCCATCACTCTGTTGCAGTAGAACCCGCCTGTTTTGTGGTCCGTAAAAGAGTTGGAAGTCAATCATGGCGGAGAAATTCATGACCGGTGCGCTGTGGGAGGCAGGTTATGTGGTGTAAGTCTGGCTTGATGTGATCGTCGAAGTACGTTCTGGCACAGCAGACTCATCCCGGCCAGTAAAATCCTGGCCGAGGCCGCGAGATAATGCACAGTTGCATGTTCCAGGACTCGCAAGCAACATGAGATGCGCTGGTCGTTTGCGGCGCAAACAGCGAGCTTCACTGAGCAACCGCGTTTTCCCTTTCTCTCACTTCTTTCACTTCACCTTTGCTTGTTCTATCATCTTTTCTGCACGACACTCTTTGCTCTTTACTTGAATTCCCCTTGCTTGAATAACACCACTTGGATATCACTGTCGCAAACGTCGGAGCCGCAAACATGCCTTCGTTGACTAATGTTTTGCTTCACAGCATTGCCTACATGGCAGAGAAGTTCCCTGACAAGTGGATGGAGAAGATCCCTTACTACCGTGCAAGGGAAGAAGAGATGGAGAGGGAAGAGCGTGATGCCCGCCGTGCTCGCAAGCGCTCGCACAAACGCTCCAGCTCCCACAAGAGCTCTCGCAGCCATCGCAGCCACCGCAGAGACGACTACTATGCTGATGAAGAGGCATCTGACGAGTACGATGGAGAAGAGTCCGATCGCCGCGACCGCAGAAGACACCGTAGTCTGGATTGGCGTCGCCGCGAAGAAGAGGCCAGATTCAATCTTAGGTCTTACAACCCTGCCGGCTACGCTCCCATCGACAAATATGGTTATGCTGCGCACCCCGCTGCCAACTCCTACCCTATTGGTGTATGTTAAAGTTACTTCCTGTTTGCAATCGAGGAGGTGTTGACTTGTGCGCAGAACGGAGCTGTCCCCGGAGCTATCCCTGTCACCACCTCCATCGCCAACGGCCATCGTCCTACGTCTTCTTCGGGACCCATTCCCGGCTACGTTCCATACGCCCATGTCTACAGTACTCCCGCTCAGTCCACAAAGCCCGACTACCCTTACGCTTCTGATGCTCGCGATTCTCCCCGTGGCTCATCGGACCGCTACGAACGCAGAGACTATCACGCCGACTCTCGTGGCAGAAGGTAAGGATATCTCGTATATGTTCTCAAGATCCTCAAGCTCACTCGACTCACAGATACAACGACAGCCGTGACTATGCCGGTGATGCTGATGTCAAGTATCGCCGCCGTGACAGCCGCTACGACTAGACGTCTTCCAGCGACCTTGACACACCGGCCGACACATCAACTTGAACTCTCAGCCACAACTGAACCACGAAAACAACGAATCTCACGACATGCACACGATACAAAGCGAAAACGACAGCATTGGGCGGTAAAGAAAAAGCATTTGCATGGAGAAGAAGGTACGAGCGTATGGTTTTGTTGATTTCTTGCTTTCTTCATTTTCCACTTTCGTTCCTGGGCTTCACAGGAGGTCCCGCAGTATTGCGACATGCAAGACTTGATTGAAGGAGACATCACATCTCACTTCTTGCCCAAGATATTTGTGGTAGCTTTGTCCTTACAGACTCGCAGCTCCCGACATGACAGGAGGAGGTGATCTTGCCTCTAGATACCACAATTAATGCTTTGCTGTTTCCTTCATTTTTCCGATTCTGACTTCTGCCCGAGCATCATTTGATCTTCCTCTTCGGACTTTTCTATGCATACCGGACCATAATCAAGCTGTGCTAGATCTGGCTCTCATCAAGCCCGAGTATGTGCCAGATCGTAAGCCGGATTGGCATTTTCTTAATGTATCAAATGTATGCCCGGGATGAACTGGTCAACATTCGTGAACATTGATTGTACTCCACAACGCCACAGAAAACATTGTGATGCTGGTCACCCGCGAGTGGTGCGAAAATTGCAGAAATGCAGGAGCAAACACCTATTGATATTCGGAAAAATACCAGAGTGGCACGAACGGAGAGTCTAGATCCATAACTGCATATTCGTCACCTCATGTCGACGATATTTGCTTGGCCGTGGTGGATCATCAAGCATACCAAGCTTTGCGTGCCCTCCGGGCCGCGAGGGGCAGATGAGAATGTGGAGATGTTTCATCTTGAACCTCGCCTTTTTCAACTCTGCCCTCGTCCGACAACATAGCTCCCAACATTGGCATGCATTATTGCAATTCCCGGTCCTGCTCTTTCGGTGTCATTTGCAGGTGAAGTTTTCGCTGACTTGTTCCACCAATGAGGAGTTGCCTTTCGCGGCTGATTGTATAACAACTTTGGTCAGATGAGCTGTCTCTTCTACCCGAGCTCTTGAGTTCAATCGTTTATTCGTGACCTGCAACTACTGAAGTCACAATTGAGGCTACTAATACCGGCATAGTTCTTTTTCCCCTCATTTCTTGAACCACGTTGATCCAGATCATACTAGGCGGACGCGCCTTCCTCGCCTAGCACTCGTGGAATAACTCGCTTCATTCAGGACTTGTTTCATGTAGGCACCGGCATCTAGGCCTAGCTCAGAGAAGCCCTAAGAGAACTACCATGTCCGTTACCAGCGCGGAGGAAAGCAAGTCAGTACCAGCAATCAATGTAGGTCGAGAGAGTACATAAAAGGATGTCTCGCCTCTCACCAGGACCCGAAGCTTGACATACCATCTTCACTTCTTCCAATCATGCTTTCTTACATTCTGGCCTTGTGCCTCAATCTCTGCCTGGTGCTGGCCGCCAGCAGAACTACTGCCCCCAGTGGAGCCCTTGTCGTCAGCAAAGCCCCTGCCAAAGGACAATACTCCAAGATCCAGGATGCCGTCAATGCTCTCTCCACTTCTTCCACCACTGCTCAGTCCATCTTCATCGAAGCTGGTACCTACAGCGAACAAGTCTACATCGCACCCCGCAAAGCCGCCCTTACCATCTACGGATACTCTGAGAACACTGCCGACTATGCTCACAATGTCGTTACCATTACACAAAAGCTATCTCAGAATGAGGTCGCGACTAACGATCTGACTGCCACCCTTCGCGCATGGTCCACCAACTTCAAACTCTACAATGTCAATGTGGTGAACAGCTACGGATCTGGCAAACAAGCCCTCGCCCTCAACGCTGCAGCCGCCGTAAGTTTCCCTTCCTCTCACCCTTACCTCCTCACCTCTGCTTACACATCCATCAACAGAACCAAGGCTATTACGCCTGCAAATTCGTAGGTTTCCAAGACACAATCCTCGCCGAGACCGGCACCCAACTCTACGCAAAATCCTACATCGAAGGCGCCACCGACTTCATCTTCGGCCAACACGCTCTAGCCTGGTTCACCGGCTGCGACATCCGCGTGCTTTCCGCTTCCCTGGGCTATATCACCGCATCCGGCCGCGCATCATCAGAGGCGGGTCACTACGTCCTCGACCACTGCACCATCGCTGCTAAATCCGGAGCTACGGTTGCAAAGGGTGCGTACTACCTCGGTCGTCCTTGGGGAGCGTACGCCAGGGTTGCCGTGCAGAGTTCGACTATCAGCGAGGTTATCAATGCTGCTGGGTGGCATATTTGGAACGCTGGCGATGAGAGGACTGATCATGTTACTTTCGGCGAAATCAGCAATACTGGCGCTGGAGCTTCGGGAACAAGAAAGTTTGAGACCAAGTTGAGCAAAGCTGTTGCCATCACTGATGTCTTGGGCAGTGGATATGCCAGTGCTGCGTACGTTGACAAGACTTATCTTTGAGCGGAGGATTGAGAGGGCATTTCGGAGGTGAACGAGTTGAGCTCGTTTTGGTTCTAGGTTTCGCAGAATATTGTATCAGGTTTTCAACTCCGGAATTTACTACTTTACTCACCCACGGTCCAACTTTTCGACCTTGAAATTTCGCGAATGTGACCGTCCATAAGATCGAGCTTTTCTCCGGGTCATGAGTTGCAGACGGACATCTGACCTGAGCTACACTTGATTTGTAAGACCAGACAGAGACAGTAAAGCGAGCAAGCTTTTTAGAATCGCCAATCGTGAAAAATCAGCAAAAGCAAGATGACCCATCACCAGATGAAGATTCGTCCATCAGTAGGGAGTAACCTCAGAAAGGAAAAGAAATGGAAAGAATGATATGGAGGCATCAAGTCACAAGAAGAGCCATAGTATAATTTCATCTCTCCAAGGGTGTATCAAGACGAGATTTGTTCTGCTACAATATCTGCACAGCGAGTGACCAAAACGGAAGCATATATACACAACAAAAAGATATACCTCCCATGGTATACTTTCTTCCAAGATGACCTTGACGCTATTTGAAGGCGAAAACATCCAGAGCATTGACGTTTTGCAACGTTATCGAGATGTAGTAAGCAAGACCATGGCCACCTCTACTCAAGTTCGAATCCCTCCAACCCAGCAGACGTATACTACGCTTAGTTCAGGTTGATCTGCAGACCCAGAGTAGCGTTCAAGTTGCTGTTGCCGTAAAAGTACTCGGTGCTGCCCATTTCATCAGTAAAAAGCTCCACAAATATTCGGGATCGTCGCAAAATCACATACCCAGCATTTCCAACATTGACGTAGGTAGAGTCCTTGAAAGTTCCATGCTGCACAAGAGCCTCGAGCCAAAGCTTAAGATCACCATTAAAACTACCTTCGAATTGCTTCTCGGGCATCATGGTATGCACAGTGATACCAGTATCGTCATTCTTACCCTCATACAATTTCCAGCTCGTGCCGAAGAGATTGGTGATCGTTGCTTTGACGCCAGCAGCCCAACCGATGGGTAATTGACCACCTTCATATTGCAACCACAGCATCAATTCTTGAGCGTTGGAAGTGGTGGAGTCGCCCTTGGTGTTGGAGGTCATGAAGTCGTAGCATACGTTTCCTTTGAATGCGGTGGTGTTGGTGCGGGTCCAGGTGTATGTTGTAGGGATGGAGGAGATGCCGGAGATGGTGGTTTCCAGATTCTGGGTCAGGCCGACGAAGGCGTAACCCTTGGGTACGTTGTCGCTGCTCTGAATCAGCTGCCCTGTTCCAATATCATCAGATGATGGAAGAAACACTTACGTGGCTTTCACATATTGAATATTGGTCTCAGCACTCCAGACAATCTCCTTGTTACTGGTGGATGGGGTAACAACATGATCGTAACGAGTGCACTGTGTGCCGACCGAAGAAGCAGCGCCGTAGAACATGTTGTATACGATCCATGGGGTATCGTAGAGGACCAGATTATCAGCAGTGCCGCAGAGGTCAACAGCAGCTTGTTTGGCAGAAGTGGTGATGATCTGAGACTTCTTGACCATGGAAGAGGGAGCGGCGGAAACAATCATGGGCGCTGCCAGAGCGCCGAGAGTCAAGGCCTTTGCGAAGAATGAAGACATGGTGTGAAATGAATGAGTGACTTGTGAAAAAGAATGGATGAATGGAGAAAAGAATGTAGATGTAGAGCGGACACGAAAGTAGCAAAGCAGTGTCGCGATGGCTGTTTGTTTGTATAACAAGAATTATAGGGCTTGTGGTGAGTATTAGGGCTGATCCTCGATCTGAAACTTCGAAAAGCCAGGCTCTCCTCGTCAAGCTGAAACATCTACTTTCACCATCCCGTTCTTCGCGACTTCGAACAAAAGGTAAAAAGATGGAGTCTCGGTTTTGGCAATTTCGGGTCCGCTTGATCGGAAGCTTAAACACCATCCAGAATCCAGATGCTATGTGAAGTCATGCTGGGAACGATATCGTCGGTCGAAAAGCTGATACCTAGTTATTCGGAGGTCAGGCTCGTTGAGCTGTGGACGTCTAATCAAGATCGGACGTCTTCGGCGTTGCATGTTGAGTCTGAAAGCCTGGTGCTTGTGCTTGTGCGACGAAGATGCGAGAGTCTTTTCGTTCAGAGACGGCTCGTGAAATGATCAAGCTTTTCTGAACCAGAACGATCTAGAAGTCGATGTCGCAAGCGTATAGAGCACATATAGCACGGAGCCATGGTGTACTGATGGACATCCGAGCAAGAAGCATGAGGTCGCCACGCGTCGCCGGAAAATTGTAGGAGCAGGGCCCAAATGCCATGATCCGAGCAGGCTTCGCGGGCCCGGCTATAGTGGAGCGACCATAGCGAAACAGGTAGGAGAGCTAGTGAAAATCTCTTGTGTCGATGTCGTTTCTTGACATCCTAGCAAGGCCCAGGGCGTGTCTGTTTACAACGTGTTGGGAAAACAAGCGTGTTGATGTCAGGGACTTGTCTTGCCGCCTCGAGGAGCAAAGCCGAAGCCACCACGACCAGAGTTGTCAGGACCTTTCGGCATTCGAATGGGTTGTTCATCTCTCGGACCAGTAGGTCGCGGGCTAGCGATGCTCCTCGGCTTCTGCTCATAGGTATGATCGAAGAGCTGGTTTGGTTGATATATAGACCTCGCGGGAGATTGATCGGCTGGAGAGTTGGACTGACTGTCCCTTGGAGTACCGCCGTTTCTATTTCCTCTCCCACGGTTTCCTCTGCGTGAGATTCTGTCTCCTCTAGCGGAAGACGTTCGCGAGGTCGATGGATCTCTTGACGAATCCGAAGCGCCGAACAAACGTTCGCGGACTTCGGCATATTTGCGTTCCTTTTCTTTGCGCTCTTCGGCAGCTTTCCGTTGTCGTTCGGCAAGCGAAGCTTCTTGTCTCTTCCTCTCTTCTTCCTCGCTGTCGTCTTCGTCTTCCAGGTTGAGACCAGCCAAACGGTTTGCGATTTGAGGGGTGGGTCTGCGGCTGAGGAGCTTGACTTGCGGCTTGAAGTCTGAGTTCAAGGAAGCGGCGCCTTTTGTTTCGAGGAAGTAGGAGCGTTCGGGTTGTTCGGCGGCATTCCATAGTTGCTTGTTCAGCTCTTGGTGTTGGGCTTTGCGTTCGGCGCGAGATAGTTTGACGGTTGGCTGGACTGGCGCTGTAGATTTCGCTGATGTCTGAATACATGTTAGTCATGCTCTCAAGGCCTTGGATGTTGACTTCTTACATCAGCGACCTTGTCCCAGTCATCATCCCATGCATCAGGCATTGTGGTAAAATTATGGGGCCGAGTGCGGTGGAGGTGTCAGTGTTTGTCGGCCAATAGAGTGCAGCAAGGTGGATGTGTCGATTGTTGCGAATACCCGGTATGTTATAGAGGATGGCGATATAAGATTCGAATGTCAGGATGGATGAAAGGACAATTATTCCCTCATGCAACAAGTGACTTGTCAGCAAGTCAGGCCAGGGTGGGCTCGGATAGTCGGTCAGAGCGGCTCGGCGCGTGGTGAGTGTTGCTGCTGTCCACCCCGCCCTGCGTCATGTCCGAGCTCCTTTCCCTAGCAATTCACCTTGCTGCACTGTTTCATCTGCATTAGGGAAGTCCAAGTGCTTGAGACTGTCGATTCTGACCTGACCGTTCTACTCGTTCAATCCATTCAAAACACACAGTCGAGCCGCCACATCTCGCGCCCAATTACCATCATGTCAGGTACGTCTCTCAGCGGCTGCCTGCGTACAAAAGTTCATGACTAATCATTTACTCTTCCCGACAACACAGGCGCCAACTCTTCCTCCTTCGACAACGACGGTGACAGTCTTATGCAGTCTGGCAATTCGTCCCCCAAGCCGAGCACCCCCAACTCCCAGATCCGCTCCATCGCCATCTCCGACCTCTCGCCCCCAGACTCTCAAGGCGTGCCTCATCCTCCCGCGGAGACTATGCCCACTGTCGCTCCTTCTGCTTCCGGCGCCAACATGAACGGAAAACGCCCCATCTCTTCCATCGACCACTCTCAAGAATTGCAGGGTGTTGTTTCCCTCAGCGCTGCTATTCCTACCGATGCGCAGGTTAGGGCCAGCGCTGCTACCACATACCACTGGACTCAAGCTGAGGATGCGCCTGGATATGCCTGGAAAAACAAAAAGGCTCAAGACGACTGTAGCCGCGCCTGGGATGCTCTTGTCGACAAGAACCGCAGCATCGGCAGTATGTCTTTGGCCCTTCTTTGGACTTGCGAATTACTGGACTAACACAATACTAGACAAATACGGCGATCCCTATGCCATGGCCGACCGCGAACTCGCCCACATGAACTCGCGCCAACAGTAGCAGTCACCCCATGACCTGCACTGACGAAATCACGTCCTTTATTCCTTTACAAGCATGGCGCACGGCGTTTGAGAATACTGCATACTCTCTGGTGGGGTTAAAAAGCATTGATGGGCTGAGAAGAAGCATGGCTCGGAAGGACACGCATAGTGCAGCATAGGGTGGAACGATCGACGAGGAGGCTTCGATGTCGCATAATACAAAACGCCACTTTTGCAAGCCTCTGCCAAAGAAGCCGCGTCCTCACAAGGTTGATGGTAATTTGCAGACGCGCATCTTTTGGAATCGTAGCAATGCATTTGTTTTGTCGGGATCGCTGCGAGCTTCAGCATCTAAGGAGCTTACCAGCAATCTCCCGTTGGAGTCCAAGTGTACTTGTCATGCTCAGGCTGATGACCCTAAGTGGTCTGCAATGCCTAATCGCTGTCCTCGCTAGCATCATCCAACGCTTCATCCCTCATACCATCACCCACCCTCTCCTCTTCCTCCTCGTCCACCTGCTCCTCTTCACCCTGGTCGTCACCTTCCTCCTCATCTTCCTCCACAACCTCTTCATCCTCACCCTCCAACGCATCGTGGAATTCCTCCTCATCTTCCACCTCTTCATCCTCCTCCTCATCACCGTCCTCCCTTCTCAACTTCTTAGACGGTGGTTCATCATCGCCATTTCTGGTGTTTCCGTTGACGGCGGACATGTCGGTGGCGTCTAGCATTGAGGCATCTGCATCGTGATCACCGTTTTCGGCCCCGGAGTCGGTGGGTTTACCGTCGTCGTCGAGATCGATTGCGCCGGGTGGTTTTGAGGAAGCCTTTTCTTCGCGGATTTTGCGGCGGTAGGAGTTTCGTTTGTCGCATTGGACTGTGTTGTATTCTAGATCTCAGGTCAGTATTCGTGTCTAAACCGCGAGGAAAAGGGGATATTCTGTGAGAGGAGAGAGAGACGGGGAAAGAAGGAGAGAATGAGAGGTGACTGTTATGAACGAAAAGATTGGGAGGTTGAAAGATTGAAGTGCAGGCGTGATAGATGAAGAGTGGGCGAGAGGATGATAGGCTTACTCTTGAGTTCTGCCTCGAGTCTAGGGATGAAATGCTCGAATTCGTTTTCCTTGAGTGCGGCTATCACGTCTGCTGGTTGGATTGTCTTCTTGCCGGCAATCTGCGCGTACTCGTTTGAGCTGGACAGTACAGGATATCAGTATACACGGCGATTCGAAATAATTTGATGAATTCGATCAACATGCGATCCAATATTCACGACGTCAAGGTCAACGAGAGGTGGAAAGAACTTACTTGGAAGCGAGGAAATTGACAAATACAGTACAGCTCTTTGACAGTGCCAACAAAGCATCCTTGTGAATTGATGTGTTTGGTGGTAAAACACCCTTTGCTAACCGCGAAATCATGGTTCGCGGCAAGGCCAGATCCTATCAGAATTGTCAGTCACTCAGTTGACTTTGTGTGGGACAAATTGCTTACCTCTACACTTGACCCTTCACGCGATGCTCTACCGGGAGGTGCGGGTGACTCTTCATCGCCATTTGTGACGGTCGAAAGGTTTGATTTTCTGCCGGGCATGGTTGCAGTGTGATATGTGATGTCGCGGGAAGATGGCAGATACGTTGCTAAAGTGCGGTCGATACCTCGCGTGTAGGTTGGAGAAAAGGAATGCGCTTTTTTTTGATGATATTGCTGGTCTGATCTTCTTGCTCTCCCGTTTGTCGTCGGCGCCGGAGGAGAGATGAAAGGACGCGCGAAAGTTTCGCGTTTGGCGTTAAGTGGGTGAGTTGAGAACGGGTGAGGCCCCGGATATGTTCTTCAGGCCTTGATGATCTCAGATAATTTCTGAGCGCTGGATAGTACCCGTGATCGTTCGAAGGCCTGTCGCTGCTTTGTCGAAAAGAATTAAACCTCTCAAGTCTGTACTGTGACAATCGAACAGATCCAAATTCATCTCCTTGGTAGGCTCACGTCTCGGCCCGAGCACAGACCATCGTGAGATGGACCCTTCTTCCATCTCTTGCTTTTGAAAGACACTCACGAACAACATTAATGTCGTCTTTTCATCCTGGCAAACGCCTTTCAACAAAAGGCGAGCGCTGTACAGTACGCTATGTCGGTGAGGTCAAAGGCAAACAAGGCCAATGGCTAGGTGTAGAATGGGACGACCCAACTCGAGGAAAGCATTCTGGAACTCACGAAGGATTTGAGTATTTTAAGTGTAGGTCTTCTCAGCATCTTGTGCATGATTCATATGAGTCTGAGATCCTGTACAGGTAGGAGTTCGCATCCAAAAGCTGGGTCTTTTCTTCGCCCTTCAGCCACGTGGGACCAATCTAGGACTTTCCTTGAAGCTTTGAGGACGAAATATGCAGCCGTCGAAACCGGAGATAATGCAGCTGCAGCTCAAAATACCATCAGAATCAGCGGTAAAGAAGCCGAAGAAGTTGGTTTCGAAAAGATTGCTCGGCAACAGGCCCAATTGCACAACCTACGGATTGTAGTGCTGGATGACTTGCTTGTCAGAGCCTACGACGGCACAGGGACGACTTCAGATGGTCTCGATCACATACAGGAGATATGTCCGAATATCACTGACCTTGATTTGGGAAGAAACCTCTTCGAGACACTTTCTGAGATTTCTGAGATTTGTGATCGTCTGCCAAAGCTGAAGTTCTTGAGACTCGAGTAAGTTCGCGGATGTAATGCGTTGGATACCGCTGACATCTGAAAGTGCGAATCGTCTTCGGGATGTTGCTGGACGAGCCGAATCTACTGCGTCTGCGTCTGGCTTAGCTCAGATCACTTCCGCAAGTCTTGATCATATGCTTTGTACAGGCGAAGAGGTCAGTCTCGTCAGCGAACTCTCAAAGCTCAATTTACTGACCAACATCCAGTTAGAAACACTTTCAACTTGTATGCCTAACATCAGAGACTTGTGTGCATCAAGCAATCAACTCGGTTCCCTGGACTACTGTGATCTTCCCTATACTCTGACCTCGCTCACATTAGAAGACAACAACTTCACAAGTCTAGAGAACGTAAAGCGGTTGGCCAAATCAAGCCCACTCCTCAAGACGCTGAACCTCAAAAACAACCAAATCACGAGCACATTCAAGGACCAGCAGCGAACTGAATCCTTCACGCTGCCAGAGACTATTGTGGACGTTGATCTTGCATACAACAACATCACATCATGGAGCATAATCAACGAGCTTCCATCAACAATCCCAGGATTGAAACATCTGCGTATTGCTCACAACCCTCTCTTCTCTTCACTGCGCTCAGCGGATGGCAAGCCTATGACTTCAGCCGACGGATACATGCTCACAATCGCCCGACTACCTCAACTCGAAACACTCAATTACTCAAAGATCACCGACAAAGAACGCTTGAACTCAGAATCATACTACCTTTCCCAAATCGGTAGAGAGCTATCTCTTGCACCAAAGGAGAAAGAGAATGAAATCTTGTCTGCTCACCCGAGATGGAAAGCGCTATGCGAAGAGTACGGCGAGCCAAAGATTGAGCGACAAACAGAAAGTGGTATCGATCCCAACTCCCTCGCCGCAAGACTACTGGAATGCACTATCTACTCGCCAGCCGCCGCACATCTCAGCACCCTCCCGAACGAGCACAACCCGCTTGTAGTTGAGATACCGAAATCCTGCAGTATCTACAAAGTCCACGGTGTTATCGGTAGACGCCTAGGTCTTGAGCCCACACAACTGCGCCTAATCTTGGAGACTGGCGAGAAGGATCGCGTAGACATGGCTACATGGAACGGAGTAGAAGCATGGGATTCTGATGAAGAGGAGGCAGAAGAAGTTGGTGAAGAGTGGAAGGAAAGGGAAGAAGAACTTGTTGCAGGTACGAGACCATTGGGTACTTTCGTTGACGGGCAGAAGGCTAGAATCAGAGTTGAGCTCAAGGCTGGTGTTGCAACAAGGGAATGACGGGATCTCTGACACTATCGCGGTGTGGTTGTGGACTTGTGTAGCCGCAGCATGTCTCAAGCCTAGCTATAGCATGTATGGTGGCGGCCAATGAATCTTAGTAACAGTATTGGTACCCGGTCTAGTTATGTCTTGGGATCCGAATCTGTAAGATCGAAAGTTCGCAAGACTCTCGGCATCGAACCATCGGTATGCACGAAGATATCTGGGTTACTGGCTTTGTGGTTCTCACGGGGAAGCAGCGACCGAGGTCGCTTCGAAGCGCAAAAAATCACGTCTCCCTCGTCACCCTTCCTTCTCGAATCTGGTGCGTCCTCTTGCAAAATCTCCAAGTTCTTGTTTCTTTGCATGATCAACCAAAAACTCGACCATCGTGTTGTAATACTGCGTGTCATGGTCATGTCCGGCACTAATCGTAACGTTCGGTCGCGCGTCTGCCTGCGGCTGCCTGTCGCTGCCTATGAAATCAGCTGTGCAGGATGCAATTTGCGCGACTCAGGCAGAACCATGAGATGAGACCAAACATAAATACTTGGCCGAACTGCTTAATATCTCGTTGTGTTCCTCACGAACATTTCAACACAGGTCAACTACGCGGTCATGTCAAGCCCCGCCGAAGCTCCCCAGGCTAGCCTTGTGGACAACCTTCAATGCCACCAATTCTACAACAATGCAGGAGAACGAGTCTTTCCCGGTTGGGGCATGGAGTTGAATCTCAACCAGACTGGCCCAAACACATGCCCACACCATCATCTGGTGGAGGAAGATCCGACAAGCTGGATGGGCACGCTTCTAGCAGTTCGAGAAGTCAACATGATTGTGACGATGCAAAAGCTCATGGAGAAGCTGGAGTGGTTTCGCAAAGTTCATGATGAAACCATCTGCGCCAAATGGATGTCCGAAGTCATGAGCCAGGTCGACGACTTCAGCGAGTTGATGTGGGAGTACTGTGTCGCGGAGCTTCGCGACAAGGCCAAAACTCTGGAAGAGACTGGAATTGTTGCACCCATCGACGTCGACTCCCAAGTCGTTTACTCGGACACCGCTATCTCAGAGTCAACGAGAATAGACCTCAATCGCGCTGTTGCCTCACTGGAAAATGTACCGGACAAGCACAAAGATTGGCACCCTAGGACTAGAGAAAGAGTTCTTGACCTTGTTCATCCGTCTCTCTTCCCCTTGGTCTATGGTCGTTCGAGAGTCCTGAAAGAAGGAACTGTCGGTCTCGAAGACTGCATGTCTTATTGCGGCAAAGGAGAAATGGTCGAGACGCCCGTAAAGCCCTTTAGTGGTGGTTGGTCCGATCAGTTCCAATGGCTTCCATGTGATGTCGAGTTTCAAGGTGAAAAGGACATCAAGATCGTCAGCTATATCAACAACCTACACCCAAAAGAGTATCCGGACATCTACCGCTTGGTTGAAAAGGTCATTGCTAAAGCAGTACCTCTCTGGGACCAAGTACTCAGTCACACCGGCGGTGGACCCTACGAGCACAATGGTATCAAGCGATCTCGCGAGTTTGTAAGGCCATTCAAGCCTCGTGTTGAGATAAACGACTTCCGCCATGAATGGCTGTATGGCGAATATCGACCAACTGGTTGGACGCTCGGCAGGCTTCCAGAAACTGCCGAGGAAAAGGCAGAGCTCCAAAGTTGCGCGGATGCCTTCGATTATCGTAACTGGGAAAAACGTCACAAGGATGAGAGTCTCGAGAGAGAACAAGGTGTCGACGTTGACGAGTTGGAAGAGTGGTGGAGAGAGAACATGCGCGTCTTGCACATGCCTGAACCGAAACCTTATGCGCCTCGCGAGATACCTGAAGAACCCCCTCTCGATCTGCGTAAAGAGTACGCAGACAGTGGCTTGCAGATAATTGTCAAGCTAGCCAATACCTATCTGTCACCCGATGACCCAGAGTGGGAGGGAGGTAGTTGGCACGTCGAAGGTAAATTTCGATTTCCACATATTCAGATGGCAGACTTCGAGACTAACCAAAGCCCCAGGCCTATCCAACGAACATATCGTCGCGACAGCCATCTACTACTTCTCCAATACAAACATCACGCCCTACCACCTCAAATTCCGTCAAAACGGTAGCGACGAATCCTGGTTCGACATGGAATACGAACAAGGTGACTATGCTCATCTTGAAAAGATCACCGGTTTCATCAACGACCAAGACAATCTTGTTCAAAGCCTAGGCAGTGTGCTTTGTAAAGAGGGTCGCTTACTCGCCTTTCCAAACGTCCTCCAACACAACGTCGGCTCTTTCAAACTCGAAAACAATACACAACCTGGCGAGAGGAAGATCCTCGCGCTTTTCCTCGTGGACCCACATGTTCGCATCATATCGACGTCTAAAGTGCCACCGCAACAAAAACACTGGTGGGAGAAGGATCTCCGCGAGAAACGCGAGGGCATTGAGAAACTCAACACCCTCCCTAACGAATTATTGGAAAAAGTCTTCGAAGACGTGCAGGATTTTCCTATATCTATGGATGAAGCCAAAGAAATAAGGGAAGCTTTGATGGAAGAGCGAGGGCCTATTGGTGAAAGCATGATCGAGTGTGAAGCGCAGTTTTTCTTTTGCGAGCATTGATCCGAGCGACTATTACTGGTCCTGCATTGATCTAGGAAAGCTACTTGCATGATGACAAATTGCAAAATTGATGGCTGCGAGTCGGAGGAGACAACAATCTCTCAACCACAGCGTAATCCTTGCTGTGTACTCATGTCTTCAAGAGAGGAGAGATCTCAAATTAAGCACAAAACAAAGTTGTATAGATCTTTCAAAGTCATAGTACTCTTACTAGACGGGCATAAGTGTATTGCGAAATTAATTCTGCATTTTGACGCGCATCAACCAGTTGGCTGCTTGTCTGTGAAATCGGGTATGAATGGAATTAGTCTGACACGCCAGATCGAAAGAAGATGAGAGGTATTAAACATTTTTGTTTCTCATTAGCATAGATAAGAGTAAAGATATAGGTTAAGGGTATAAAGTATTGACAAAGAATAGAAAGGTCCTCTAGCTCATCGGTAGGGTGACCTCCTGACAGAAGAAGGCACGCGCGATCGTATGACGCTTTGTTGACTCTCATAGCTCTCTAGTCGATGTAGACTATTGGTAGGAGAACCGCCAACGTCAATCATTAGGCCTTGCCTTCCTCTGGGTGTGGTTCTGAGTACCGAATTTATGGTATCGATGGTTTGTTGAGATGGCGTACGATAGACAGTGTTGCCTGTCTGCGAGGTATGAGGTCGAGGCGTAGAATATGGGACTGCACGACGGGCGGTCGGAGAAGGTGTGCGTGCTACAGATATGGAAGCGCGTGGGGTATAGAAAGATGGTAATCTTGAGCCAGGCATGCGGGCGCGGAACACAGAACCAGCGATAGAAGAGGATATGCTGTCGCTGCGGGATGAAATAGAGGATAAGCTTGATGTATCGGAAGACGATAGTTCGGAGCTTTGAGAGTGAGCCAGGTCGATGACGCGTGGTGGAAGTTGGTTCATATTTGCGAGTAGATGGGCGAACGCGGACATGAGATCTTCGAATTCAGCCTCGTTGATTGGTATAGGAGAAAAGCGGGCATGTTCGTAACGTTGGACAAAGTCTTGACCAGCGTCCGGGGGAATGAGGCCGAGGCCGGAGAGTTGAGCCAGATATGATCGCATATCTGCCGTCGGCCTCCTAGATAGCAAGTCCACAACCTGTTCGTCGGCAGTAGCGGTGCCATTCTTGGGAATGTCGAAAGATGTATCCGGAGGAGCTAGCGAAACAGCGCGAGCTTCCACAAGGTTGGGCAGCTCCATGACGACAGTACGGAACTGGATATGGGGGGCGAGATTTGCGTCTAGTTGAGAGGGAGAAGACCAGCCAGCGTGTGAAACTCGACCCCAAGGAGGAAGTTGTGGGTCGACATGTACGATCTTACCGACAGTTGTGGAATCACCATCATGACCATCATGGCTCGAATCGTCGTCTTGCTTCTTTAGCCGAATGAGCTCAGGTTGTAGATTCCTCGGCTTTGTCTCGAATGCAATCAAGGCGCATCGGTTCGCGGCCTTGACAACCTCTTTGCGAACATTTTTGCTGACCTCGCCGGGTTGTACTGGAATCCAAGACTTGCCGACGGCGGCCAAAACAGAGCGATTTGTATAAAGTCGACTCGAGTAGATGAAGAGGGTGAAGATAATGACCAGGACATAGACGCCGCCGATCTCGAAGACATATTGAAAAGCGCTGGCACGAAGAGCGGTATAGATAAGGGTAGCCGGAGTGATTGCCAGTAAGAGGAGGATGAGCAGGAAGAGGGTCGTATAAGTTGTGCTGTAGAAGATGCGGAAGAAGGGGATGCGAAAGGGAAGTCGCAGGCGCTTGACCATCTGGGGCAGGACATGCCCGAGGGCTATGGAAGGCTATGGCATGCAGTCGTGTTTATTATATGGATGGTTGTTGGATGTGAATAATTTTGCGATTCGCGATCATCACATGAAGGCCGGCCTGATGACGTCTCGCGATGGGCGTTGCTTGGCAGGAAGGTGCAAGATGGTGGTTTCGGTCGCGGAGAGGACGTCGCAAAGGTCGTGGAAGTACAGCGACGAGGTGGACACTCTGCTCGAGGAAGGCGCGAATCAGTCGACGGGTGGATGGTCGAGTCGTGGTCGAACGTGGAAAGAGGGCGAAATGATCAACAGTCGTCGCAAACACCCGCGATCCATGTGGCAGCGTTGCCAAGCCAAAGCTCAAACAATCTAATCACGAAACCATTCAGGTCCTAAATTCAGTCGCTCCTTCCTAGCAATTATCAACCACATCACACAATACAATGCCGTCTGCTGAACCGATATCCGATACGCAAATCCCCAGCCCACCGCCGGATCTCTCCAACAAGCTCCCTAAACTCATCCCTCGACGCAAGCAAGACAAATCAAATGAAGCTCCGTTAAAACCTCCGCCACCAACCCCCGCTCTCCCTAGTCCGCCGAAGAAGGAAGACGTCAAATATCAGCACCCTACACGTCGGATTCTGTCAAAGAAAGACCATGATCTCTTCCTGGGCTCGCCAACATATGATCTAGTCACAGCCTTTGTGTTTGGTCTTTCCGACTCGGTCCGCCAAACCACTGTTTCCTCGGTACAAAAGGCTGAACAAGAGCCCGTCATCGACACGATAGTGAACCTCTTGGACGAAGCAGAGCAAGCAGTGGCTCTATGCCCCGCTGAAGATGCTGGAGGCTCCCGCTTCGGCAACAAGGCCTTCATCACATACCTCGACAAGATTGAGACACTACTCAAGCCATGGCACGACAAGCTCGGTGTGACAGGTGCTGCTGCCCAGGATGAAGTCTCAACATACATCTTCCACTCATTTGGCAACAAGACTCGTATTGATTACGGTTCCGGTCACGAACTCAATTTCCTCATCTGGCTGCTGTGCCTGAACCGTCTCGACATTCTTCCTCAGTCCACCTTCCCACAACTCGCTCTCATCGTCTTCCCTCGCTACCTCCGCGTTATGCGTGTCGTCCAATCCACATACTATCTCGAACCTGCTGGCTCCCACGGTGTCTGGGGTCTCGATGACTATCAATTCGCTCCCTTCCTGTTCGGCAGCGCTCAGCTGGTCCACCACCCTCACATTCGTCCCATGTCAATCCACAAGCCCTTGATCCTGGAAGAGTGTTCGAAAGACTATCTGTACCTCGAGCAAGTCGCATATGTCAACAGTGTCAAGAATGTCGATGGTCTGCGCTGGCATTCTCCCATGCTTGACGACATCAGTAGCGCAAAGAACTGGGAAAAGGTCGAGGCCGGTATGAAGAAGATGTTTGTCGCTGAAGTCTTGGGTAAGCTACCCGTCATGCAGCACTTCCTCTTCGGTGGTCTCGTGCCTGCAGTCGAAGGCATGAGTACCGAAGATGAGACCGACGTGGCTGGCGAGATGGAAGAAACAGAAGGTGGACAAGGTCAAGTCGCCCCAGAAGGCGGCATGAAGCACGTCCACGACCATAGCGGCAAGACCTGGGACGATTGCTGCGGTATCAAAGTCCCCTCTGCAATCGGCGCAATGCAAGAGTTGAAGAAGCGTCAAGGTGGTGAATCTTTGAGGAGACTGCCCTTTGATTAGACTTTCTGGTTCGTCTTTGCTTAGCTCTATCTTCTACACAATGATACCCTCTTATCCATTCAAATGCTCTCCCGAAGATCAAGCTTCTGGAAGCCTATATAAACCCTTTCAAGCCCCAACTCAAACATCCACAAACAGATTGCAGTCATACTTGATGGTGGTCCTGAGCGACGGGCACCCCTGTGATCAAGCCGTGCAGCACCGACGTCGCTGCGTCGCTACGTCGCTACATCCCTCTATGAGGTCGCCGTCGCTTGCCTTCCGCGAGGCGCCGTGGAGAGAACGATGGAGCCAAAACAACCGAACAGTTGGATCGATTCATTCGCACCTTACCGGTCCGACCAGAAACAAGATGAGTGTGAGTCTAAATACAGCAAGCCCGTATGGGGGATCCGAACGCACATACCTGCAATGCACCATATACGAAACTTACGTATCCTAAATGTCGATTCAGCACCTTCTGGACTACACATTTTGATTAGTACCTGCAGGATCTTACGCTCCTTCGAACATCAGCCAGTTGTATACTGGGGAGGTCAGATATGATCAGGTACCACTCGACCTTGGGCTGCTGACTTCTTGGCTTCTTCCTGGGCGAAGAGATCTTGCCAGTATGGTTCCTTGTAGCCATCCATCAGACGTGCGAACTGTGGTCCACTCTTCACCCAACCTTTGACGCCTCCTTCGAGTACATTTGGCCAGACACGCCAGCACACTGCAGCGTCTACAGCTTGTATTATCAACCGAGAACGAATTGTCAAGGAGTCAAGGACAATGTTCATATCACCAAAAGATTTGATCTGCGCAGATTTTATGAACTCAAGTTATCCGAGATCAGTCGAAAGATACTGTTCACAAGACACAGCTCGGAGTATTCTGAGCCGAGATTGACAGGATCATCCCTACTTGAAGATGCTGAAGAATGACTTTATGACCGGTGTGGATCCGTCGCGCCTATAGGCCGGACGATCGTGTCTGCCAAGCGAGTCAATTGATGCTATGTGAGAGATGGCTACCCTTTCATCGCGGGCTGGAAAGATCGTTGCAGCGTGGTCGATGTATCACCAGCCCTGGTGTTCAGTTTCGAGACCTCACGGTAGGCGATCAGGCCAATCTGAGAGCAGAAGGAACGCCATTCTTTTCCTCATCAGTCAATTCAATCCCATAAATCTCCTTCAACGACTCAATCCGCTCATCCTCCGTCTTGCATTCCTTGACGACCCTGCGCTCACTTCCGATACTCTCTCTGATGGTGGCCTCGAAGAGAGTAACACTGCCAATAATCTTCTCCTGCTCGGGATCCATAATCATCCTCGTGGCCGTCATGTAACGCGTAAAGAATGAGTTGCCATGCGTAGACGTAAACCAAGACATCATCTCGTAATCCTGAGGTAAGAACTCCGTCTCCGTGAAACAGTAAGTAGGGATCCACTTGTTGTCTGCACCTTTGCTTGGATCATAGCAAACATCATAACACCACATTTTCGGTGCGTCGTCCTCTGCATACGACTCTCCAATCGCTCGTTGTTGGATTCGAATCTTTCTTGGAGCAATACTGATGGTTTCGTAATTGTCGCGTAGAGGATACGGCAGATTCGGCCCCATCGCTCCCATACCTACATCAACCACATACCACTCACCCTCCAAACGCACAAGATTAAGCATATGATTCCACCCATCATACGTATGCGCTTGCTTCTCCCTGACCTCTGGAAAGGCACTCATCGCCCTAGACACCCTCCCTCCGCAATCTCGCACTTGATAGCCGATAGACCGCAACACTGTGCCAAAGAAACTGTTGTTTTCCATACACCGGCCACCGCGGCGCTTTTTGACAAACCAGGTATATAGGTCTGATAAGTCGAGGGACACTTTTTTGTTGGCGGAGTAGTGAAGGATGAGGTTTTCGAAGGGGATGGCGGTTGTGTAATGGCGACATAGCGCTTCTAGTAAAGGAAGACCATGTTCTTTCGTCCTCGCGAGAGCGGCATCTTTCAAAACAGGCGAGTCGAGATAGTTTTGAGAAAGGTTGATTCTGGTGAAATAGTCTTGTAGTTCGGCGGTGTTGTAGCGACGACGGGTTGATGCTTCGGGCAACTGAGTGAGAGCGGTTGGAGTGGTATCAGTCATGTTGTTGATGAGAAAGGAGTTGAAATGTGAAAGGAGATGATGAGCAATCTTTATATGTTAGGAAGGAGCTTGATGATAAAGTAGTCTATTAGTGGAAACGGAAATCTTCCGCAGCGTCGCATGATGATACACTCTAGGACCATGTCCGTGCGAACGAAATGGTCATCAGCTTGCAACGCCCCATCTTCTCCTGGTTCTTCCACCTGTCTCGAGTCTACAGCTATCAGCCCTCACACGAGATTTTTCCGCATAATCGAGGATAGCTTGTGGTACATTACGCATGCCTTGCGACTGCCTCAATACCCTTACCGACCTCTTAGATGAAGCCTGACGGCAACTCGAGATAAGCCCCTGGACGCTGGTTACTCGGCACACTGATAGCTTGATGTTGATCACCTCAAATGCATTGTCGATTAGTTGGTATCTTTCAATTCCCAACCCGCGTCGCCTTATCCTCTCTTAGCGGGCCATGATCGATCTTGCCCCGCACTCATATCATCATCTCGCTGGTAATGAAGAGTAATCTTTATCGAAATAGCAAAGAGCTCTCGTTGACTACATGGTACAAACATCACTTTAAACATCAGATATCATGACCAGCAGAACTACCGACGAATTCCATGTCGCTATCGTTGGTGAGGCTGCCCAAAAAGCTTGTATAGACGATGGCTCACTCTATGGCTTCTCAAGGTGCCGGCATTGGTGGTTTGGCTCTAGCAATCAGCCTGCACAAGAAGGGTGTTCCCTTCACCTTGTACGAAGGCGCGAAAGAGTACTCCGTCGTAGGGTAAGAAGTTACGATTCAGATGCTTGCACGTATCTATCTGACCGTACCTCAGCGCTGGTATTGGTTTTGCTCCAAATGGGATGAGAACCATGGACCTGATTGAGCCGGCTTTCCGCCCTCTGTATGAAAAGATATGTGTTGGGAACAAAGGCGAACAAAACCAGAACATCTTCTTCGAAGGTATGCTTCTCGAGGAGGGCCTCGGTACATGCAACAACTTCAGCTCGTATGAACGACGCTGTGGTGCTGATCTTGAATAGGTCGAAATCAGGCATGGTTTGGAAACTCCGCATGGGGTCATCCGCGTTTCAATCGCAAATCTGTCTGTCACATCTGCCTTCGTCGATCCAAAGCTCATGCTGACTTAATTCAGGCACACCGAAAAGAGCTGCTTGAGATCATGACCAGCTTCATCCCGATCGGAAATGTCAGATTTGACAAGTATCTTGAGGGCGTCGAACAGCACTCTGACAAGGTCGTTCTCAAGTTTGCCGATGGTGAAGTAGCCGAGGCGAGCGTGCTTGCCGGTGCCGATGGCATCAAGAGCATTGTTCGAGAACACGTACTCCGGCCATCTCACTTTGAAGAAGTGGCTCCAGTATACGCAGACGCCTATTGCTATCGAGCAGTGATCCCAATGTCCGAAGCCTACACAGTCCTCGGAAACCTTACAGATGTTGCGAAGTTCTACTTTGGCCACAGTCGGAGTGCAATCACTTACCGCATCTCAGGTGGTGAAGAACTCAATTTTTTGTTTTGCGTGGCAGACCCAAAGCCATGGGCGCTGGGAGGGGCCGTGACGGAAAAGACGACACACGAGGCTATGATGGCTGATTTCGAGGGCCCTGGTGTCGACGCTCGCTTTATCAAGTTGCTTGCCAAAGCACAACCTATTAAATGGGGATTCTTCCACCATTGGCGGACATCTACTTACCACAGAGGTCGCGTTTTCCTGCTGGGCGACGCCGCGCATGCGTCTCTGCCATTCCAAGCTGCTGGCGCTGCTCAAGGATTGGAAGATGCCTTGGTATTGTCTAATGTGCTTTCCAAGATTGCTGATATGCACAAAGACTCTGTCAACCCGATGACATATATTGAAACAGCTCTCGGAGCTTACGATTTAGTGCGACGTCCTCGAGCTCAGAAACAGTTGGAACAGTCCGCGGAAGTCGGAAAGATGATCTTCTTCCAGCATGAGGAAGCAGGTTCGGATATGAGCAAGATACTGCCTAGACTACAGGAAGAGAGATTTGACTGGCTCTGGTTCCATGACATAGAAGATGATGTCAACAAGGCTCTGGCGAGAATGAATGAGCAGGGGATACAGTGAAACCTTGACAGCATATCCAATAAGTAGCCTTTTCAAGCACACGTGCTATTCTACTGGAATTGTTACTCGATTCCTTGACAGCCAGAAGCCAAACCACTCCACAAAGCTCTTGAAGCACTGTTCCTTCGCCCACTTTTGGTAAGGATCGGACATATCAGGTCGTGTCTGAATGCATTAGTATGCCCCAGTCTCAATACATATCAAGATGAACTCACTGCAAACCCATGTCCTACACCCGAATATATCTGCATGTTGAAGTTCTTCTCGCCTTCGGTCAATATCTCAACTGTTCGGGCGCGCGATTCAGGTAAAAACAGGCCATCTGTGGTCGGCGCGGTGATATACAATGGAGCTTGCAAAGGTCATTAGCTGGTCTTGGAAACTTGTGAAGCTTACTTACCATCAACGCCGAAGACATGGCTTTCTTCCATGAATGAAGGATGAGCTATCGCTCCTGCTTTGCAAATGCGGTCTTTGGACAGTTGTTGACACACAATTCGTGCACCCCAGCTTTTGTTGAATATGTTAGAGTATGAGATAAAAGTATCAACAAGACACCAAGACTCACCAGTAACCAACACAGGCAAATTTGACTTTCTCAGAACCGCCGTATATTGATTTTACATCTTCAACCCACTTCGCAGCAACTTCTTCCGAAGACTTTAGATGCTTCCCACACCAAGCTTCAAAGTCGAAACTCGGATCGTTCAATGGCGTCGTAGTATGCTTCGACACAGCATCCTACAACAATCAGCACATTTCTCCCTCCCAAATAACTCCATACAAGCATACCCCCAGAAAGTAATCAACCCCCAGAGTCAAATACCCACAAGACGCAAAAGCATCCATCAAAAGATAACTATTCCCATGCAAGCCGAAAGCATCCGGGAAATATAGCAGGATATTGCCATTTGCAGTATCGGGGGCTGGGGTGGCTATGTATGTTTCTACGCCTTCTATGTGCACGGTTTTGCCTTGGGGTTCTCCGGAGTGGAAGGAGCCTTTGAGGCAGCAGAGGTCGGCTGGTTTTGCGAGTATGGGGTCCGTTCTGTCGCTCATGCTTGTTTGATCCCACGAAATTGCGATTGTTGGAATTTGTGACGATTGGACGAGATGTAGAAAGTGGTGTTGACAGGATAGACGATAGTCGAGGACGAGTTGAGTCACCGAAGGATAGCTTGCTCCTCCGCCCCTGCCCCACAACTGCAGAGCAGATTGGTGAGACGATGATTCAGCTCACTCGTCGCGAAGACCTGACAGTTTACCATACTGTTTCATGACCATCCCTCAAAAACATTGCCTCTGCCTTCTCGTTATTTCACAACCGGCGATGACCCAGAAACTCGGATCACAACCTGCCGCGTTTTATCAGAACATCGCTGACTACAGCAAAACGAATGATTCCGCTGAGGCTCGAACTCAGGACCGCCTGTGTGTTAGACAGAAGTGATAACCAACTACACCACAGAACCAATTGTTGAAGAAATCTTGATTATAAGCTTTAACAATCCTGTTTTCCGCGTCGCAGTCACATGGCAATGTTCCAGGCGTGATCGCTGCGCTCACCAGCTCTCTGCTTCAGAGAAACCGTCGGACCAGACGAAGTGATCTCACATCGGGGGGACTACCACCTGAAGCCATCGATAATAAACAGGGTAATGGACTTGCCGCTTTTCGTAAGTAAGCTTGTGCATTTCGGCCGCTACACACTGGCCGTGACTGACATGGTAGAACAGCCACCCCTATCACTATTCCACACAATCAGAGACCAATAACACTTCCAGAGCTCTTAGCTGCCCAAACAGCAGTCGCGCCCTTGATCAAAAGCCCCAACATGGTAATCTCGCTAGCAGCGAAGATTCCAAATCTTATCATGACAGGATTGGCACTTGCTTGCACCACACTATGCACAACTCTGAGTCCAACATAGAGCCATGCCAAATTAGCCTCTGTAGCCATGAAATTGGTGGTCAACGAGGCTGGAGAAGTAGAGGCATAGAGCGCCAGTCCTAATGCGACTGCGTAGAAGCGGGTAGGTGCTTCGTGGAGGTGGTCGTAGTTGTCGGCTAATGACATTAGCAACAAATTCGGCAGCCTTGTATGAGGGACAAGTGTTACCCTTCCATCTCACAGAAGCAGGAATTTGATTGTTGAGTTTCTCCTTCGAAAAGCTCGGGTCGGTTTTGACCTTGTATTTTGTCATTGCTGGTAGGCGGGTTGCGTACATCCAGCCTTCCATTGCGAAAGTCCAGCCCACTAGGGCGAAGACAGGGCGAAGACGTGATTGCACTGCAGCCATTGTGATGTTCTCAAAGACACGCAAAAGTGGACTTCGGTATGGCAGGAATTGGGACGAGGATGTTTATGGGCTGGACGAGGTTGGAGAGATGAGGGGAAGTGGTTGGTTTTCTAGAACCTTATACTGCTGCCTCGGATGGCTGTCTTGGCAGAGATCTGACCTGCATCGGGAAGAATCACTATTACAGGGAACATGATTTGAGTGCATCCAAGTGTGTGTCCAAACGATGTTCATGGTCTACAGTTTCTGATGTAATGGCATGATCGTCAGGCAAAAGGAAGATTTATATACAAGTGGTGTACTACGATCACATATAAGAGTACAAAGATCGGGAGATATTTGGTGAGTGTTTGGTTTTGAGGGGTTATTCTCATGAGTACATGATGGGGTCAAAGCAACCCAAGCCCGGGCTGGATCCAGCAGGATAGCCATATGCCTGTAGCAAAGTGAGTGCTCCGGTGTTTTGTGTACAAGTGTGTGAGAAGACTTACGAGAGCGTCAAGTTAGGCCACGCCGGAGAAGGAACCTTCTTGACCCAAGATGAGCAGGAGTCAGTCATCAGAGCCTTTGTTCGCTCCGTAGATGACAGAATCCCGATCATTGCTGGTATCACCGGCGAGGGTACCGAAGTGGCCGCACTGGAGGCTAAGTGCGCCAAAGATGCTGGTGCAAAGGCTGGTCTTCTCTACCCTTCCCATGGTTGGTGGCGCTTCGGATACCAGGATGGTGCACCTCAGGATCGCTACCGCGTCGTTTACGAGGCCAGCAAGCTTCCTCTCATCCTGTTCCAATACCCCGACAACACCAAGGCAGCATACAACTTGCAGACTATGCTCGATATCTCCGCCCAACCTGGCGTATTCGCAATGAAGAACGGTGTCCGCAACATGCGCCGCTGGGATGTCGAGATCCCCATCATCCACAAGCAGCGTCCTGAACTCCAGATCCTTGTCTGCCACGACGAATACCTCCCGCACACAGCCTTTGATATTGACGGCTTCCTTGTCGGATACGGAAACATCGCTCCCGAGCTTCTGATCCAGATGATTGAAGCAGGCAAGGCCAAGGATTACGCCAGAGCTAGACAACTGCACGATCAGCTGCTGCCGTTGACCAAAGCCGTTTACCACCGTGGTAGCCATATGGAAGGAACTGTGGCACTGAAGCATGCGCTTGTTGCTAGAGGCATTCTCAACCACGCTACCGTGCGCTCGCCATTGATGCCCCTTGCTGAAGGTGCAGACAAGGAGATTCATGCTGCAGTCCAGTTCGCAGACCTGCCTAAGATCAATGTCAGCAAGCTTCAGTCGAATGGAAGCAATGGAACCAGTGGATCAACGAACGGGTACCACTGATTCACAGAAATGGGGTAGTTGGTTGGCGGGTTCGATGTAGAATATGTTCATCTTTCATATTTCCAAATCTACCATTTTTCAAACCAGTTTCCTCGAATGACCAAGCTTGATCTACTCCTGCGTCCTGTTCCACTCCAGTATACTCATCAGCCTCATATGGGTGTGCAGAGGTCGCATCAGTGCTGTGTCTCGCAAAGTATCTTCCTCGGGCACAAGGAGTTTGAGCTCACTTATGCCAACACGAAGACCGAACATCCAAGGTTGTTTCACGGACTTTGCCTACGGCGCAGAACATCATATGATTCATTCTAACCGGCAGAAGCCTGGATCAGTGGGTCTTGTGTATGCTGACTTTGTAGGTGTTGCGATGCCAGATTCAACGATGAGTCTAAAAACGTGTAAATAGACTCTCCGAGCCTCTTCTGCCAAGATAACCACTTGATGTATTTGATCAGATTCAAAGACTCATGGAAACTGGTTAGAGGAAGTATGAATCATCAGAAGTACCGTAGTCGATGCGGTGACTGATTTTGAGTATGGCTGAGGGGATGACCCTGGTCTACTCAACGGTGCAGCAAATCAAATTGCAAGAAAGATGTTGTGGCGTCCAATTCCACCTCTTGAGACTTGTTTCTGATGTACTTGTGATAATGCTTGCCTCCGTGTATGCTTTGGGCTTGATGCGAGTAGAATTGAGGGACGATTTGGAGGCTCGGTTCGCCGTGATAGCAGCGTCGTGGGTGTGGTTGATAGGGGGCCACCATCATCGTGCTGATGGACATTTCGTACGATCACGTTCGATGACCTGTATATCAGTTCTGGCTCATCAAACGTAGTTTAGTAGCAGATGTGGTTTGCAGGAAGTCCAGACAGGGAAGTTGCAAGAGCTGCTGGGCTTCGAGGCTTTACAAAGCAATGAGATGATCTGTGGCTCGAATCGCCTCGCCTTTTCAACAACATTCGTACCAGTTGCTATCTCTCAAGAGAACGAGTGTATACCATTTCGGCCAATGACTTCTGATGGCATTACTGTAAAACCAAACTGTCCTTTCTGAAGAATGATTTGATTTTCGGCCGACGAACAGCGGTCAACAAAACGGCTGAAGCTTGCTACGTCATCAAAGCTTGCGATAAGAGCTGCTTATCAGCTCCGCAGCACCCTAAGTCCGGCCTGATGCATCATGATTCCCCAACTCCGGTTGTGAATGACAATGTAAGGGCCGCGGTGACATACTCCGCTGCTTGCCGTAGGCTAAAAGGACGGCCATACCAGTAAACTCCGGCCCTCGAAGCTCTGGATTTACGCTCGATGATGAGATCACCGTGTCTTGGGAACGGCTTTTTATGGTGGCTATAAAGATAGGGAAGGTGCGGCCCCCATTAAACGTGCATTGTTTTTGTCCATTGGCACCTTTTTATCCCTACAAAACACATACATAACAAATTTCTCACAAAATGTCTGGAACCGACTACAAGTTTGAGGGTTGGCTCGGTCACGATGCTGAGTCCGTCAAGGGCAACATGAAGTGGGGAGAATTCGAGCCTAAGCAGTGGTCTGAGGATGATGTCGATATCAAGGTCTCTCACTGTGGTATCTGCGGTTCTGACCTCCACACCTTGAAGAGTGGTTGGGGCGAGACACCATACCGTAAGTGGCCCTGGCTCTTTCTACGCTGATGATTGTAATCGCTAACAATTCTGCTCTAGCTTGCTGCGTCGGCCACGAGATTGTTGGCAAGGCCGTCAAGGTCGGAAGCAACGTGAAGCACGTCAAGGTCGGCGACAGAGGTATGACTCCAATTGAGTTCTATCGAAGCTTGACTAGTGTACTGATTCATTCACAGTCGGTGTCGGCGCTCAATCCCACAGCTGCGGCAAGTGCGAGGACTGCAAGAACGGCGACCAGAGCCATTGCTTGAACGGAACCAACACATACGGCGACAAGTACAAGGACGGCTCCGGCAAGTCCTACGGTGGCTACGCAACCTACGCCCGTCACCCGGGTGCTTTCACATTCAAGATCCCCGATGGTCTTGATAGTGCCGAGGCCGCTCCCATGCTCTGCGGTGGTGTTACCGTCTACTCGCCATTGAAGAACTACGGTGCCGGACCTGGAAAGAAGGTCGGTATTGTCGGTGTCGGTGGTCTTGGTCACTTCGGTGTCCTGTTCGCCAAGGCTCTTGGAGCTGACGAGGTTGTCGGTATCTCTCGTAAGGCAGAAAAGAAGGACGATGTTCTCAAGCTCGGTGCCGACAGATACATTGCTACCGATGACGACGACAAGTGGGTTGAGCACAACAGACGCTCCCTCGACCTCATCGTCTCGACCGTCTCATCTGGCAAGATGCCTCTTGATGGCTACCTCGCCCTTCTCAAGACAAAGGGTACTCTTATCCAGGTCGGTGCCCCTGACGGTGGTGAGCTTCCCAACGTCAACGCCTTCACCCTCATCATCAACGGTATCAAGATCGGTGGTAGCGCTATTGGCAGCCCTGAGGAGATCAACGAGATGCTCCAATTGGCCGCCGACAAGCAGATCCACCCCTGGATTCAGAAGCGTCCCATGAAGGATGCGAACGCCGCCATTGTCGATATGGAGGCTGGCAAGGCTCGTTACCGTTACGTCCTTTGCAACGACGAGTAAACGCATTATGACACGACTTTTTGGAAAAGCCTTCATTTGGAAGAAGGATAAAATCTTGGAATCTTGGACCTAAATAGAGGTAGATGCTTTGATATGAAATACAAATCATGACATTGGACAAACATATCCGTCTCGTGGTTCCTCAAAGAACGTATCTGAAGTGGAGATTCTCCTTGTCGGTGAGGTCTCGGAAGGCAAGTCGATCAGCATCGTCTTCATTGAGGTCAAGCCCATCCCTTCGCTTGTTTTCGCGCCACATAACGTAGTACAATGTCAGGGAAGCAGTAATAGTGATGCAGTAGAAGATAATTAAGCCAGTCCAAAGCTCAGGGTAGTGTTGACGGCGAGTCTCGCTCTTGATAAGCTGCGGACCAACAATATTACCGACACAGTATGCGACAAAGATTGCAGCACTCATGAAACTCTTCTTCGTCGCACCGGCAACATTCGACATACCCAGTGCGATGATCAGCGAGACCACAGGTCCGAAGAAGCCGATGATTGAATAGCCTACTACCGGCGCAGCGGCATGGTGAGTCCAGTCTGCTTTCCAGATCATAGCACAACCAGTGATGACCGGAAGACAGCAGATGACCAGGATGATGATTCTGACGTTTCGAACATAGAGAGGTATGAATCCGGCAAGTAGAATACCCAACCAGCTGATTCCTCCAACAGGGAATTGCAAGAGGATGGACTGTAGAGTGTTCCAGCCGAATGTACTGACGATCAAAGGTCCAAAGCCAGCGACAGCACCATTGACAGTGTAAGCGCACATCATCATGATGAAGACGAGGTAGACTTTGACGTCCAGTAATGCTTCCTTAATTTGATACATCTTGATCTCCTTGCAGCGGACGCCAGTCTGACCCTTGCGAAGTCTCTCAACAGCAACGATACGCTCTTCGGGAGCCAGGAACCAAGCGCTTACTGGCGAGTTTGGAACCAGAAAACACCAGCCACCGAAGATGATGGTTAGTGCTCCAGCAAGCAGATAGATATATTGCCAGCGTGTAAAGTCGCCGCCAGTGATCTGACCAAAGCCGTAGTTGAGTGCACTTCCAATAATAGTGAACAGACCAGTTCCAGAAAACCACCAGGCTTGTCGAAATGTCTGCTCGCGTTGGGTGTAGTAGCCAGACACAATGCAAGAGAAGCCAGTAGGGATGATGCTTTCGACAAAGCCCAGAGCAAATCGTTGCACAAATAATCCACGCCAGTCTTGGACCGCAGCAGTCAACATGCAGATACCACTCCAAAGCACAACAATCGGACCAAGAATCTTGCCGATGTTGAACTTCTGCAAAGCAAAACTCATCGGATATAGTCCGCACAGCATTCCAAAGTAGAAAAGAGAAGTTGCCCAACTCAATCGATCCGTACTCGTTGTCGGCGGAGTAGTCGTGCGATCAACAACCGTAAGATGCAAGTCGGCCGTCATCCCGAATAGAGCTGCACTTCCCAAGATGGCTTTGTCGTAGTATACGAGTCCATATCCAATGACCATTGGTGGCATTAGAAAGAGGTCGATCTTTCTGACAACTCGGCGTTCGAGAGCCGGGTCGATTGCTCGAGCCCTGTCGCCAGCTAGTGCTAAAGCTTCATCTTTTGTTCCTGTAGCATCTGTTGTTGATGTTTCTGCAGACGCTCGCACCGGCGACTTTTCCCGTAGTTGAGCTTCTGAAGCTTCCATCGCGCCCTTGAGGATAGTAACTCGCAATAATGAGTGCCTGAGGCAATGATTCTGGCTTTGGTCGACTGGTCCGACACTTACAAAGTATTGGACCTACCTTCTGGACATATATGTGGTTATAAACATGTCGTGACTCAATGCATGAAAATTTTGCTGAGATCCCACCTTGGTGGTTGCTTGCCGTGTTTAGCCAAGTCGAAGGATTGGCTTCCCAGCCTTGTCGGGGGATGTTTTCTTCAAATTTCTTGAGACCTCCGGCTTCTCCGGCTAAATGCGGCCGATGGCGGAGCTTGCACCTTCCTCACCAAACTTCTTCAACTTCAACACTTAGTGGTATGTGAAGACACTGTCCCGACCGTATGAACGGATCATCCAGCTCGTGGGTTGTCGGTCGATTCTGCCGACTCTCAGCGAGCGTCAAGGCCAATGCGACATGTCCGCTTTGGAGAAACCCACCAGCTTCCGCGAACCACTCGTAAATTCGAAAGGACAATCGTTGAGATTCGCCAGTGCTGTATAAATGCAAGCACGTGGACTGAATCGTCTGCTTGAGACTCGGTTATCTTTACACCACGACAGCTCCTCCCCCGGTATGAGGCAACCTCGTGCTCAGTTCACTGGAGAGAACATCGACCCTCCAAGGGTTTGGTCCGCATGAATAGATCGGCACTACACTCTCATAGATTCCGATCTAAATACTACAGCAAGAGAGATAAGAGAGTGGAAGCTAGCAGCGATGCCGTAGCTCTACAGAGGAGTTTTACTGCGTGAAACGCTGCGGAAGCAAATTGAATCCAGAACACATTGCGATGCATACTCTCAATGCCTCGCCCATGGATACGAGCACAATGAAACAGTAAAGTCCCAAGTTGTCTCGGCCTGAGGAACTCGATCTGGAAGCCTCGAAGTCTGCGGCCAAGTTTTCTGAACATCTTGGAAGTTCGCGTCAGCCCTGCCAGGTGCACTGAGACATACGAGTGTTTGAGTCAAACCTGTCAGGTTTTTGAAGGACATACGAACGCTTGCGTCTGTCCTGTCACCCTTGACCACCGAGTGTGTTTATTTCATGTTAAGCCCTGGAGCATGTCACCGAACAGTGACCGCACTTTGATCTTATGTAGGTTACCCAGGATACCACTGCAACAAAGCAGTATTGTGTTCATGCAGACACTAACATTAAACAAGTATATCTAGGTCGTGACATCCTGGGAAGGTCCTCCATAGATGCCGTGCTACACGACACCGAGCCGGACATAAACATGCGATGAGGCCGATTATTGCCGCAACTTTGTATGAGAAAGGCTCTCCGTATTCCTGAACCTTGAGGCAAGTTCGCAGGGACCAAGCTTGTCATCGACAGTCTTTCAAGGCTGGAGTCAGACAGAGTGTAGGAAGCCGTGCCTGGATTCTCGCGGCGTCTCCGCCCAAAACACTTTGGACTCCATACCGGACCTTAGCCTTGGGCCAAGGGCTTGTCGAGTAACTCGAGTTCAAATTCTATAGATCTCGGGTTTTGAATTGTCACCACATCGGCGTGTAGAAGGAAGTCAGATATAAAGTCCTGAAGGCATCTGCTTCAAAACACTCACCCATAACCATCTATTACCTATCCTCTTCTACCTCCAAGAACATTCTCGTCACCTACATCATGAAGCGCGGTATTGCTGCTCTGGCATCTCTTGCCTCGCTAGTGAGCGCCCAACCGATCAACATCGCTGGTATCCCTGTTGCTACCCCGACTGGCGTTTTCAATCTTCCAGTTGTCTATGCTACGGCTGATCAACCCGCAGTCACTGCAACCACCATGGCTGTTTCTGTCACCGCATCTTCCGATTCCAGCGCAACTAGTCTGATCGATGCTGTAGCCCGTGCCTCTATGGGTGCTTCCAGTGTCCGAAGACGTCGCATGAGAAAGCGTGACGGTACTTGTGCACCTCAACCCAGCGGTATTGCTCATCAATCATCTCCTGATACCCCCGCTGGATTCGTCGCCGACCCGTACTATGCCCAAGCCGCCAACAATGAAGCCGCCCCGGCTGGATATACCGCCATGTTTACCAACCTGAATGCCTTCAACTCAGTCAACCAGTACATGGGCTACACTTTGTTGCCTTCATACGACGTACAGAGCTGTGCCAGCAAGTGCTCTGCCATCACTGGGTGCAACTCGGTCAACATCTACTTTGAGCGTGATCCTACCGTAAGCTCTATTTCCTTCTCCAAGTTGTTGACACTAACCGGTGACTTAGCTCGATCCCAACGCAATCAATTGCCCCAACCCCGCCTCCACAATCAATGTGAAGTGTGTATTTTGGGGTGATGTCGTTGGCCTGATCAACGCGAACAACTATGGCCAATGGCGTGATTCCTTCCAAGTTCTGATTGCCGGCAGCAACGGGTATGTCAGCAACGCTCTTCTGCCTAAGCCCACCAGCTCTTCTAGTGCTGTCCCCACCTCGTCAGCCACAAGCACTTCTTCTACCGCTGGCTCTTTCACCGCTTCTGCAGCGGCACCCACTCTTTCTCTCTTGGGTGCTTTCTTCGGTCAACAAGATATCACCTCCCTCGCCCAGACAAAGCTCAAGTCTGGTATCGGTTACTACCTCGACACTTTCAACCTCGTCACCACTCTCGGCGTGGACCCCTGGGTCGGCAATCCGAAACTCATCACCCTTCTGTACATGAACGGCACCACCCTCCGCACTTTCGCCATCTCCGAAGCCGAAGGTCGCGACTCTCTATTCCCCACCTACACCAACTGCGACGGCTGGAACTGCGTAGGCAACGCCGTCACCGTTTCTCCTCCCGCCAACTCCCCCATCAAACTCGTCTCTGTGGTATATGGTGACAAGCAAATCACCCAGAAGAGTGTGTACACCTACATCTACAACCAAACTATATCAAAAACTACTATGAATGTGGGTAGCTGGTTGTTTGGCTATAACCCTGTTTTGATCACTAGACCTGGGTACAAGGCTAGTTGTGTGATTTGGTATTATTCTGCCGCGGATAATTTTCAGACTTTGAGAGCGTTTACTGGAAAGGATAATGTGGCTGCTGATGGCGATAGATTTGCTTGGAATGGGTCGGACTTTGCTTTGGTCTAGCAGTAATGTGTAGATAGAGAATACTCGGGTGTTTTTGATTTCTCCATGTGCTTTTTGATTGTCACAATACCAGGTATAAATTGATAATGCATGTGAACTCCTCAAAAATACCATTGTCCGGCCCTAGCAACAAGTTATTACTCCTAAAACTCTAGCCTCCGTAGCGGCTCTTGCGCTCGCATGTGAACAATGAACATACTGCCACGCCGATACGCTCATTCGAGTTGTCCAGCTCACTTTCTCGAGTCAAGTCACTTGACCAGATCTTCCAGCTCGATCTTGCGAAATCTCCAGATATCGAAAAAGCTTGATCCAAGCTCTTGAAAAACGAGCATCAGTCTCCGCCCGAAAATCCTATCGATCTCATGGGCAGTCCATACAGACATAAGCTGCCACCTGATGGGTCTGTCGCCATGATCAAAGAGTAGGATCCAACCATTTCCGCCCGGCAGTATACCGTGACATGGGAGCTGTGTCCAGATCTGCGCTGACATTTCAGACAGTTACTGAAGTGTGTTCCGATCTCTCTTTTGATATGCTTTAGCGAGTTCGTGCCGAGACAAACGATACCAGGAATCGTCCTCCGCAGTTTTGGTCCTCTCGTAGACTTTGACGACGTGCTCTAGTAGCTCAATGCCTCGGTCGCCTTGCCCATGTTTGAGACATGCTTTCGCAAGCTCGCACTGCGCTGCAAGACAACGATATGCGTCTTCATTGATATCTTGCCAGACTTGCACAACGTTTTCTAGTAGGTTGAAAGCATCTTCGACTTTCCCGTCTTGCAGATATGATAGAGCAAGCTCGTGCTGCGATGCTAGTAGATCAGGGTGGTTTTTTACAAGACTTGCTTTTCGGACTTCAACGACATGCTCTAGAAGCTTAATGGAGTACTTGGTTTGTAGATCAACTCGATATGCCGACGCTAGCTCGTGCTGGGATGCTAGCCGTCGAGGATGGCTCTTGCCAAGATTGGCCTGAAGCTCGACGATGTTTCTTAGCAGCTTAATGGCATCTTCGACTTGTCCGTTTCGCCGATATGCCATAGCTAGCTCGTGCTGCGATGCAAGTCGGTCAGGATGGGTCTCCGCAAGGTTAGTCTTGAAGATGTTGACGACGTGTTCTAGTAGCTTAATAGCATCTTTTACTTGTCCGTTCCCTCGATATGCTACAGCTAGTGCGTGCTGCGATGCAAGTCGGTCAGAATTAGTCTCCGCAGGATTAGCCTCTTCGCTGTCAACGACATGTTCTAGCAGCTTGATAGCATCGCTAATCTGTCCGTTACGTTGGTATGCCACAGCTAGCTCCTTCTGCAACATAAGATGATCGTGATGGGTCTCTTCGAGATCTTGGACCTTGATCACATGGTCTAGTAGCCTGATGGAATCAAGCATCTGCCCATTCTCCCCATATGCAAGAGCCAGCACGTATTCCAAGACTGAACATGAATAATCTGTCCAGGGGTTTTCTCTCATAACTTCGAGGATGCCCTCCAAAAATTCGATTGCCTTCTTGGTCTGCCCATTTTGCAGGTAGAATTGTCCAAATTTAGCGGCGCTGTTACTCACTTCGTCATTGTTCAGCAAGCCATCTTGGTACGAAGCTTGTAACGGCCCAGTCAATGTATTGACGTGATTCAACAGCTCTAGATTCATATCATGAGACGCGACCTTCACGAGTTCGAGCCGTACAACTGTCGCGATGAGCCAGATCGCATTACGAAGATTTTCTCCCCGTACGCTTTCCCCCATTCGGATCTGTAGCCAATCATGTATTATAGGATGAAGGCTGAAGCAGGTACCTGTGTCTTTGGGGTACTTTTCTGTGTTGCTGACAAGTGAAAGCTGTTCCAAGATGCGTATGACTTGCTGAAATTGGGAGCCTCTCCACTTCTTGCCAGTGTTGATGGAGGAAGATGTTCGCTTTGGATTTCTTGTGATTTTCCGACACAAAGATGTGAGCCACTTGGACTTGGTCTTGTGGAGACCGCTCAACCCATTATTCAAACCAGTCTCATCATCGCAATCATTCTTGTTGGGAATGCTGATGAATAGTTGCAACCAATCAGACGAGTGATCAGCGTCGTAATATGCACGGAATATGTGTTCACCAATCCGTGCTGGGTGGAGAAAAGCAGATATACTCAGGAACTGAGTTATATACTCTTTCCGACCTTGATTGGCAGGCTCGATCTGTTGGAAACTCATCTCCCATGTCGTGTAAGCAGTTAGGGCTATTTGTTTCTCTGAGTCATTCAAGTGCTTGTTGTATTCCCACGTAGCCTCTTGATAGTACTGCAAAATGTCGTTTTTGCGGCTCTCGTACTCTGCCAGGAAGTGTGGGATTGACAACTTGTGGAAAGAGATATAGGCCGCGGCTTGATCGATAGCGAGTGCGAGTCCACCCAGTCGCTGGAGGAGTTCAGATCGTTCTTGTTCAGTGGTACCGCTCAGCTTGTCCTGCAAGAGAACGTGACCACCATCATGCTCCATGGATGGGACAGCTAGAAAGTTCCCTTTGTCAGGCCGTGCGTAACCCCCCGACGCTTCGTGACGGCTGGTGAGAATGATGAAGCCGCGTCCATCTAAACAAGTTAGCTTCAACGAACGACTTTGCGTCGAAAGAAGGCTGCTTACTTGTAGGCAAATATGAACGCAATTTGTAGCTGGAGAGATCATCATAGTTGTCAAAGACGAGTAACCACTCTTCTTCCATATTGGCGAGCTTCTTCTGAACTAGATCAACCTTCTCGTCTCTACCTTGCAGACCAGCTGCAGCTGATGGGTAAAACTTCTTTGCGATTCTTTCGAACCCGGTTCGCACAGAGGCGTCCGAGGTAGCGTCAATCCAAAAGATAGCCTGGAATCGGGAACGTGAGCGCCGGCAATATTCCAAGGCAATTTGACTTTTCCCTTGACCACCCATGGCTTGCAGCACAAGAACAGGCGGTTTGGTCGTAGCATCTGCAACCTGTGAGAAAGCAATGTCAATCTGTTTCAAGACCTCCTTGCGTCCCGAGAAAGACGAGACCGCGGTAGGTGGAACATCGTAGAAGGTCCGCCGAGCGGCCTTTGCTTGTGACAGACACTGTGCGACATTGGCAACATATTCCTTAACATGTCAGCAAACAACATGCTGGATTGCTACAATGCACGTACCCGCTGAACTGTGGCGAAGGATTCGTCGGTTTTTTCTGCAAAGACTTAGCTAAGTATCCGATTCCTTATGCAAAGTCTTCAATATACACACTCTGCTTCAGACTCAAATTGCCAACACAGTCTCGCACTCGGGACTTCTGCCCTGTATGAGTCAAATATGCCTCCGAAGCTGCTTGGATCGCTCCTTCCATCTTATGTTCGGCAAGCCCCACACCCTGCAGTCCTTGCTCGACATTGAAGCGGAAGTATCGCTTCTCATCGAAATGCCTGGCCCATCTCGCGATGAACTTGCGATCTGTGGCTTCAGTCTCAGTCGCAATTTGAGGTACCGTGCCACCAAGGAATCCGGGCACGCCGTCTTTGAATGGCTCTATACCTGGATTACCTGTTCCGATGGAGATGAAACATTTAACAAGAGGCTGCAGCTCGCGCATATCAGGGCTCCAGATATTTGTAGCTTCACCCTCCACCTCGTCTACGGGATTGTTCGCGCCAAAGGCCCCGTCAGCGAAGGAGCGTTTGCCAATACTCACAGGGGCGAAAAACGTTGTAGCAGCGGATGTAGCGAGTGCAGCCTGGCAGATGGTAGCGGGGACGTTTTGCTCATCTGGGAGACTATAGCTTCGAAGACGGACCATAGCCTTTGTGTGGCGATCGATGGAGCACACGAAGCTAACTTTGTCAGGGCCTTGTCCACATCGAGCACTTGGATACTTACGTCTTGCATCCACGCTCGATCCCATCATCAAACATAGTGTCCTCGGGGAGATCGCTCTGGCTGATGACCTGTTTGATAGCTGCCTCTAACTTCGCGGAGTCAAAGCGCGGCTTGACATTGCCCTTCAAGGTCATGGGGATCTTGCTGAGTTGCACTCCAAACACGGTCGCTATAAGTCCGCTATAGGCTTTGATACACTCATCAACGCTCATCTCGAGTCTACCGAGCATGATGGCAATAAGTCTGTGCTGTCTGTCAATACAAACACTCCCAAGGCAGGGAAAGAAGAGATCATACCCGCCAGTGCTTGTGCCACCTATGAGATCAAACACATCACATGGCTTGACCGGAGCAAGCTGTTTCTGCTTGCGGCTGTGGTTTAGTCTATCCATTATGCTCTTCAGGATGTACAGCGTGGAAAGACCCCGCACACCCCCGCCGTCGAGCGACAACAGACAAGGGCCAAATGTGTCTCGAGGATTCGAGCCCCCGACATTGTGCTGCACAGTAGTCCCATCCATTCCAGATTCTCAGGTTACTTTTGGAGCAAAAGAACGAGAAATCGTCGCATGGGTAAGAGACGAGCTTATAACCTCGGAGGTAGCTGAACGGCTCAGCCCTTCCCAGGAGGAATGGGGCGCCGACCGGTGTCATGGGCCAATGATCGGAGACGCCAAAGCGAGAATTGAGACGCTATAAGCGCCTGCGCTCAGCCTCATGCGGGACACAAGGATCAACATCCCGATTTTAGAACGCCGTCATGCAGACTGCTGATAGTCCGCCTGGACATTGCAGCAACACCCCGTTTGCCTGTGGAAGCTGTCGAGAAAGGCTAACTAGATGAGTGGTGCAAAACAGTCATGCCCCGAAGCCATCGGTGAGCGTGAGTGGAGCACGAATTGCTCGAGGATCTCCGCATCTTATCTGATTCTGACAGGGCCACCCTGCCTAAGAACCATCACGTTATACATCGACTGACAACTGTCAGGAACGTCTCATCACTCACTCCATGAGAACGCGAGACTATGTGTATATCTCCATCCATGATCTTCCTGCGAACTTCCAGTTGGAGTTTGATCGCGAACTCGGAGTTCTTATAACGGCTCTCAACTTCCGCTTCTGGCTGCTGCCTCTAATGACCTTGGGTGTGTACACTGGCGTACTTATATCACGCTGGTTTTCTGCGATAGGATTCAAGAGCACAACCACTTACTAGCTCTCTCCATATCATAGTACGATCAGGATGTCAGATATCCAATTTGCCATGACCTGCCCTTGCTCTTTTCACTCGCTCTCAACATCCAACTTCTTGCCAACGACTTCCTTCCCACATCAATCCATCTTCTGATCGCCAACTCAACCAACAAGACACGAGATACACTCTGCTGTGCTTTGCCAGTATCTCGCCAGCTACAACTATACTTCATTTCTTTTACCTCTGTGCCTTTTCATTCTCTTATGAAGAGCAGGTTGATTGATCTACTCTTCTGTGTCCTTTCCTGCTCTGCTCCACTTCACACTGTATCCGGTGGGACACCCGATCTTGGTCTTGAAGCCTTACTGCGTCGATCTTAAAGCCTTTGATCACGAGCTCTAATTTTTGCCTTTAAATCTTCACCTCTGTGCTTCTTCTCTACCTCTACTTTCTCTACTGTCTCTACTTTCACTTTTTTATCGCCTCTGCCTCTGCTTTTCCTCCACCTCGCCTACCTTTCTACAACATCAATAAGCTTCTGATCCCCCGAACCCACCAATTCTCCCTCGTCGCATACAGGATTATATGTGTGCTAACTTACTTCTAATCTAACTTCTCCATTACTGACAAAACGACTACTTCCGCCCTACAACCAACGATATTTCTAGCGGGTAAAACTAGACTGAGCATGGTCATAATTACATATGACTACTGGCTAAGGGCTTAGAGGATAAGTGTAGGGATAACAAAATGTAACATATACGCGAGGATTTAGAAAGAGAAGAGTAGACATGACGACCACCCTATTAGCCATTACTAAATGGGCGGGCCCTTTTTTCCATCTATCTTTCTCCCATGACTACAGGTGTTGGCATCCAAAGTCCAGTATGGGAAAGTAATGGGTTTCCATCAAACCTCTCAATCCGATACTCGTTATCTCACGTGGATAATCAAAATCAGTAGATAAGATCGACACCTCACTACATAGCTCTAGTTTCCATGTGAATGAGACTTGTATCACGTCAAGAACAAGGTAGGATAGAAATTGTTATTCACCCTAGACGCGTGGAGAGGAACAAAAGTCTTGCATATCTGTTGTCATGAGCTTTCGCATTCCCATCTTCCTATCTACATTTCAGAAAAAAGCCTCGTTCCTTTCTACAAAGCTTGAGAAAAAAAAAAGCAATTCATCCTTCTCTTCACGACTTCCCAAATAAAAGCGCCTTTGACAACGATATCTCGCGGTCGTGGAATTATGGAATAAGAAAAGAAAAAACGCCGTGGAGATGGGTGGGTCGGTGAGGCAGTGAGAGGGGTGGTGTGCCTTTAGCCCCTAAACGCCCACTTCCGCCATGCTGGGGGGTAAGAACATTATTTATTTCGCCTTCTCTTCGTTCGTGTTTCTTCTTTCATCGTCTTGATTCTTCTGAGTGTCGTCGTTTCGGTCGTGGTATTATTCTCATCTGTGGCGTGATGGGCGTCTGTCATCTCTCGTTCCTCTCGTACGTCTGTCATCAGAGCTTGCACTGCCTGTGAATGAGTTAGCATGAGTCAACACCATCAACTATGGACCAAACTCACTCTCACTAGTGTAGTAATCACTATACGAAGCATCCGTATAGGCACTGCTGTAATCACTCTTCTCGTCACGTCTGCGATCATGCTTTCTCTTCAAGCCGAGCACACCAGCCAAAGCAGCAAGACCGGCACCGACTCCAAGCAATTCATTGAACTTGCTCTTCTTCTTCTCGCGACGGGGAGGCTCGGAGCCAGGCCATCTTCTATCAGGTCTGCTGCCGGCGTATGCTGCTCCTCCGGCGCCACCGTATGATGTGTGGTGGTGGGATTCGATGACTTCCGTGCGTTCGGTGCGCCTGTTCTTCTTACGGCCGAAGATGGCGACCCAGAGGGTTCTGGCGCAGCAGAAGAGACAGAGAAGGGAGAGCAAGATGAGACCGGCGATAACACCAATCACAATTCCGGCGATGGCGCCACCAGAAAGACCGCCTGAGTTTACAGCTTGTGCTCCGGTAAGCGTGACATTGGCGCCGGTCGCGACGGGAGCGAGGAAGGGGGCAGTGGTTGTCGGGGATGAGGTTGCTGTAACAATTACCAAGGTGCTACTTGTTGGTAGGATAGCGGGAGAAATACCGGCTGAGCTGCCTGAGCTGATTTTAGAGCTGGCTCCTGCAGCAGCTGCACATTGTCCAGAGGTTACACAGTATTGGTTGCTTGCACAGCAAATGCTCCCACAAGAAGACTCGCCGTTGTTCCAGTTACAGCTGACAGAGGCAGCAGTGGGTGATGCTACGGCGGAGGAAGGAGCAACCCAAACAGACGTAGCTACTCCGCCACCTCCACCAACAACAGCAGTAGTCGATGCATCGCCACACCAAGAACTTCCGGTACTGTATTTGGTGATGATGTCTGTCTCAGTATGTGTCTCTACCCAGGTGCTCGTCCAGTATTTCCAGTAGCCGGTCGTCTCACTCTGTGCGGGAGCTGTTGTGGATGCGCATTGGGCTTGGTTGTTGGCGTCTGTGTAGCACGATTGTCCTCCAGTACAGCATATTTGACCGGACCAACCGCAAGGAGTCTCGCAGTTGCCTCTTCCGAAAAGTGAGTTGAGTGACAAACCGCTAATACCAAGTTCCTTGGGAATGAGAGGATTTGCCACTGTCGGACTGAGTGTGATGGCGATGACGGCAAGACGAAGCAGTTGTCGTGAGGTTGAGTTAAGGTCGGAACGTGGTGAGCGCATGGCTGACTCGAGGCCGCGGAATGCCTCGCTGTTGTGGCGGAGGAATGTGCGTAGTGTGGTATAGCCGTTGCAACCCCGCAGTGAGCGTGAATCGATAAGAGCGAATGTTTTTACTGAATAACAGAAAACTTTATCAGCAACGACTGTTTGATCTGAACGGTGCAACGGTGAGCGGATAACGACTGAAGGATAAGATGGAGAAGTGTAGAAAAGGATGTCGCGGGAAGGTGCAGAGGGTCGTGTTGGGTTTATCCTTGTGCGCCTGCAGCTAGTTTTCCAGCCTCCGAAAATGCCCAACCACCTCAATTATCCGACAACAAGATCTGCGCCACGATCTCTTTCACTCGATGCGAGACGAATAACTTGGAATTTGCAAGAGTAAAATAGCCTTGGAAGCAATGCGAGAACTGAAAATGATGCCGCCGACCACCTTGATTTTATCGCGATTGCTCGACTATCCTTTCTTGGCGGTGTGTTTACCTCTGGCATAGCAACATAAAGTGCTCTCGGATGCACTCAGCCGCAACAGAACTTGTTCGCCGTTCGCGCCGTCACACGAAACACACGTTGCTGGGTTGATCAGAGGAGCAACAACATTGATTGGAGTACAAGTCTCACCGCTGCCGTCATTCAATCTTGTTAATACGAAAAGAATAGAAATTTATTGTCTAGGAGTTAACTTTACACTACATCCGAAAAAGTTGGGTATGAATATCTGGGACATAAGAAAGAGGGTATCTAAACTGTTCAATCAAACAAGAGAGGTCCATATAAGAGAAAAGAAAATGGCATGGTTCGGAGATGACTGACTTGACCAATTCTCGTCGTCATGCCTCACATGACAATCAAACATATGTTCAACTCTTCATAGCATCAGCCAGCGTGTCGGGCTCCATTCGCTAGCAATGTCTGACAGGATGTCAGACATGACTCCAGGATGAGCCATCAAGCCGTGGCCCTCGCCAGGCAGGACGTGGATTTCGCATCCACCATCGTTCGCTTGTGCATCCTTGTCCTGTAAGCTCCAGTGCAGCGTATTGTACCGGTTCATTTGTTCACCGATCCAGCGAATGTTTTCTACAGGCACGCGTTTGTCTTCGCTCCCGTGTGTGATTACAACCTTTTTGTGTACGTCCACATAACGGAACCCAATGTCTCGGTGTCGCTCGAGACAGACGATCAGATCAGTTGCTGGGTTTGCATCGCGGGTTGCTAGAGTCCACGTTCGTTCCGTCAAGAGAGCGGAATAAGCTGCTTGGTGCTCTCTTGCTGCATGTTCAGCAGCGCTTAATGCCTCGGCGGCAAACATAAGACCGGGATCCATAGGCGAGGCTGTCGCAGAGAGTTTGAGCGAAACCTCTGATGGTTTACGAACGGTCTTGTCACCCTTTTCATCTTCGCATAGCTCGGGCAGAGGGAACATGGTATCGCGAGGCCTTTCAGGTATTACTTGATCCATGAGTATCATGCTTTCCCGTCGTGAGGGAGTCGGACGCTTTTTCGAATCTCTCCTGCGAGGAGTATCGCGAGGGCTCTCTGCGCCAGAGGTGGGCGAGCCGTTGCCTCTGCCATTGGCTGGTTTGAGAGAAGCTGGAGAGAAAAGATTGCCATTCGCAGCCTTCAAGAATGGCACAGGCAGAACACGAAGGAAGCGTTGGCCTCGTGTCAAAGCGGCCATCGGTACGTCATCCGGTGATTTGTCTTTCTGGCTGATGTTTTCGAATTGAGAAGGTGGGATCCATGGCGCAAGGAGCTGTACTTTTCCGCGTACACATTGAGGCAAAATCAGTGCGGTCGCCAAAGCGTAGATTGCACCCGCAGAATGTGCAATCAAGCTGAATTCAGAGATACCGAGGTGATGAGTCATGGTAACTACATCATCTGGCCATGCCAAAGGCCCAATATGATCCCTATCACGATGGGCCTGACTTGCGCCAACTCCTGGTCGTTCCGGAGTGATCAATCGAAGCCCCAATGACGATGCTAGATCATCGTAGAAAACGCTAACAAATCTTGTAAGACCCATGCCTACGCAGACAATCACAGCATGACCGTTGGGATCTCCAACCTCGGAGAAGGAGATGATGCGGCCTGTTTGCGGATGCGCTATCTTCTGATTCAATCGTGGGTTGTTGAGAAATGCATTGACTGCCATAGAGACGTTGCTGTTTCGTTCATGCAAGATATCGTCTTCAAGCAGACGGTTCTCACGTGCATCGCTCATAGACTTGCGACGAAATCTGGCATCGTATGATATACGGCGGCTTGACTTTGGTCGTGATTGAATAGTCGAATTGGAATGTGATGTGCTAGGTGGTGACATGTCGAGGCCTTCAATGTCCAGACCGTTCAGAAGGTGAGAGTGGGTCGATTTCCTAGCAACGGCGCGTCTACCAACCGAAGATGAATCATATGGTTGCTCCTCTGCAACATTGGCAATCTGGGTATGGAATGGACGGTAATAATCAGTCGAGGTGGAAAAGGCATTACCGATGGTAGGAGAATCAGGAGGGAAAGAAGACAAGTTTGCAGAGACGTTGGGAGAGTCACGGGAAACGCTAGGTCGACTGCGAACGTTGCTGTCAAAAGGGGAAACCGTTGCAGTGTCTTTGTCGTGAACCACGGAAGAAGATGAGGATAGTTCGTCAAGGCCGAGCATACGGTGAGCCTTTGTCAAATCAGGGACTCTGGCGGCGCCTCTATTGGCGGGACGCTTCTGCTGATCCGGCAATCTCGAGGCGGAAGAAGTTGCCGAGTCATGCACGGACCTTTTGTCGTTCAGTGTCTGCAGAGCCTCAGATTCCATGCGGAGACGATCTTGTTTTTGTTGTCGGAGTTGCCTGATGCGTCTTACTGTTTGGTCTTCCTCGTCCAGGCCTTCGAACATGTCCTTGAGGGCGTCAGCTTTCGACTTGCGACGTGGACCTCGTTCCTCTTTGACTTCCTTGAGAGCCGCCAACGCACGCTTGCTCTTGCTAAGCTTCTTAGCCTTAGGCTTCGTAGGACTAGACAGCTTGTTCAAGGACGAAGAGCGTGGAGGAATGATGGTCGACATTGAAGGCCCAGGAGAAGGATTTGGAAGGGTGCTCCTAGAGGTGCTGACTGGCAGACTTTCGGCTGAAGCCTTCTGCAAAGCACCTCTACTGCTCGAAGAACGAGGACTGGAGTTTGGTTGCCGGTTCATAGAGATGTTGTGGCTGGGTGTAGCCATGTCTTCAAGCACATCCTCCAAGTATAATCTTCCCTTGGAACTCTTTCTAGCTGGATCCTTGGCTTCGAGGCCAAGGTTCGGGCTCAACAGAGCCTGATCGGCTGACTGCTGAGGGTCTTTGTAGGATCTCAAAGTTTCGCGTGAGGTCTGGCGATGCGAAAGTCTTCGGCCGAGTCGCTCAGAGGGCGAGGGAGTGTCCAAAGACAACTTTGTAGGGGAAGATGAAGATTGTTTCCTGGACCAGCTTTCGACGCTCAGCCTGCTGTTGCTGCGGCTGAGTCTTTCTGGACCGTTCAGAGATAGAGATGTCTTTGAGGCTGAGCGTAGGATCTCTCGTAAGCCGTGTAGGGCGGGTGAGGGTGGTGCAGTATGTGTAGATTTTCCTGAGGGGCGCCTCGAGGTACGAATGACGGGGAAGTCTGCGCCGTCGCTATCGTAGTCGTGGTCTTGGATTGGCTGACGGTAGGCGCCGTAGTCCATGCCAAAACTTTGGCTGTGTTTCAGTGGTGGGCGGAGGGAAGGGCTGCTGTAGAAGGATCCGTCATTGTCGTAGTGATCGGAGGTCGAGACGTAGGCGTAGGAAGCGTGGGTAAAGGGCGAGTTGTTTTCGTCGAGGGACGCGATCAGAGACGAGATGACCGGAGGCTCGGACGGCGCATGCTTTGAGACATTGCCCGCAGTCGAGGGCCTCTTGTCGCGACGAGCATCGAACGGACGGTGGAATTGTGCCGACGGCATAGTGGTGGGCGGAGGGCGACTTGGCTACTCTCACGCACAGGACGACGCGCTACCTCGCTCGTACCTGTGACATGGGACTGCAGGGGCTTATTGAAGATGGACTCAGTTGTTTCGGATGCGCCCAGCTGGATTCACGTCGCACAGCTAGTCGACATGCCGCGCCTGTTGTCAAGCCGATGCTCTTGTACTCCGAGGAGCTTGTAAATTGGAGAGAAGCTTCGGACCTGGCCTGGAGGGATGGTGCAACCTTCTCATACCTCCCAACCTGTTCTCTGTTTGCTCATGCCCATCTTGTAAATTAACATTAGGGGTGGGCCCACTCTTCCATGCACACCCCCACCACCGCAAATCGTCAAACACATCAGTCATTCATCCTGCATTCACTCTATTTTTGAAGCCTTCAATCAATGAACGCCTTGATTCGACACCTGCTCGACTCGATGACGTCTTGACTTGCAATCCATGTCCATATCATGACCATTCCCTTGTTATTCACGTTTCTACCTCGAAGTGAAGAAACAACTTTGCCCTGCCTCAGCCTCACGTGGCCCCGGCGATTGACTTTCGCTAGACGGACCTTGGACCAATCTCCGCTTGCCAACCTCGGGATTCGAGACTGCGCGACGGCACGAACCCCACCACCAACGCGACAAACACGTCCGCGACTTCTCACTTCCGTGTCCTGAAAATAGCAGCACCAGCGACAGCGCATCAGTGCATCTTTGCGTTACATCTGGATCCGAGACCTCACGCGAAACTGACATCGAGCTTACGAGCTCACCCCTTGCAGACATGGCCTTCCAAGCTCTGCGCGATGAGGTAGTGTACTACTATGGCTACTCTCAAGGCCGTGGCTTCTCAATCAGTGATATCTTGTCGAGATCATCCGCCAAGATGTTGTCGCAAGTCTCATCTCTTATGACTATACCGCTACCATTGCTGTCTTTCCTCGCCGTTCCATTCTTCGGCTCTTCTTCGACCACCATCAGTCTTGCTTTCTTTCTCTTGACATGGGTGACTCTGGTGTCGACTCATGATCCATTGTACCTGGAGTTAATTGGAACCCTCACCATCCGGATCATCTTCTTCGTGCTTCCCAGTCTCGCTGTTCTAGGCTTCGACGCGCTCATCCCTAGTCTCTCGGTCAGCATCAAGACCCGTGGTGCTGCTCAGCTTCCCACCCAACTCAATTCGCGTCGCTTGAGAAATGTGTTGTTTGTCTCCATATTCAATGTTGCCTTTTCAGTCCTCGCTCAAGGCGCTTGCGATTACGTGCTCACAGAGGTTTTGAACATCCGTTCTGCCATTCGTGTAAGCAAGATTCCACCAGCTCCATGGCCAACCATGCTCAAGGAAGTGCTTTATGGCCTGGTGTGTCGTGGGCTCTTGCATTACTTCATACACCGTGATATATTGCACGCTTCTCCAAGAAGATCAATTCTGGCACGTTGGCATGCCGACTGGGCGCACAGCTTGAAGCATCCCTTCTCTCTTGCCGCTACTTACGACCACCCCATCTGCCACCTCCTGACTGATTGGGCGCCATTATATCTGTCAACCTTGTTCTTCCGCTTCCACGTCTTGACATGGTACATTCTTACGGCCATCGTCAGCCTGGAACAGTTCTTCATCTACTCTGGCTACTCTGTACTACCCTCACAGATCTTGCTGGCTGGTATGGCTCAGAGGACGGACTCCCACTATGCGACCGGCGGCAAAGGCAACTATGGACACTGGGGCGTCCTGGACTGGATCTTCGGAACTGGGTGTCCTGGTGATGCCGATGTCATGGATGATGTCCAAGAAGAGGCGGATAAGCGAGGAGTCAGACAGCGCGCATCAAACATGATGGAAAATGCTGGAGACAGAGTCAGGAGAGCTAGTGACAAGGTAACTATCTACGACCGATATATCTTACTGAAAGACACTGCGCTGACATGATTACAGGCTCATAGGAGCCCCTCCCAGGGGCGAAGGAGGAGCAAGAGACAAGCAGTCCGGGACTAGTTTGTCAATTACACAGAGTGCAGCCTGCTAGCGAGACTTTCATGCTCAAATCACCATTCATCGAGATACAACAAAACACTACAGCCGGATTTGTCGTTCTCGATTCTCATCTCCATTATTTACCGAAGTTGGTGCGTTGCAAGTCCATTGTCGAGGCAAAACAATTGTCTAGAATAAGCTTGGCAAGATTGTCGCACCTTACATTCTAGACAAGCAAACATATCACTCCAAGCTTTAATACCAGACATCATTCCTACATTACCTACGATCTCACCATTCCCAACACATCAAACCAACCATGCTCGCGGAAATGCAATCCCATGAACGACCCAATCAAAGCATCGTGTCGGCGGCCTACGACATTCTGATCCAGACAGCCACGATCTTGACAAAATTCTGCAGTGGCCGCAAACCAGAGAAGAGCGGAACGATCTATGATTGGGAAGCAAGATTGGCTTATGTTGGAGTGGACGATCTTGATGAGGACAGCGAAGAGAACCAGGAACATGATGAGGGGCTGACACTCGAAAGGAGTTGTGGTGTTATGAGGTACAAGGATTGAACGGCAACCTTGACTGACTGCCATTCCTGTCGGGTGGCCTTGTAGAAGTCTACGGAAGTGCTGGAATAATCGTAGACTTTTGTTCGAGGCAGAAGAAATCGGAACTACAACACGACACACAGACCGCCAACGACACGTATAAAAAGACCCCGACATCCCAGCTTCCTCTTGTTCCTACCTCAGGACAGCACACAACACACACATCCAAGATGGCAGACCACGAAGAGAACAACAACGAACCTGAAGGTCCAGTCTCGCCCAACATGGTCGCTCGTCTCTGCACCGTCATCGCAAACAATCCTCAGCGCACCACTTCCTTCCTCGTCACCACTCTCCTGGCCATCTGTCCTGCTCTTCTGACTGGTCCTATTCTCACTCTGCTTGGCTTTGGCAGCCTCGGCGGTAAGCCTAATCTCCCTGTCTTCCTTGGGATCATCTTCCAGTACTGATTGTTCTGCACAGGTGGTCTCTCTGCTGGCTTCCAGGGCTGGTTCGGTACACCTTGAGTCTTCCGTGTCCTTCGATGCGCTGTTTTGGGTGAATGGGGTTCTGCAATGACTCAGGGCATCTTTCGTGCTCTCTCGGCTGGCTGCTTGGTTCACGAATTGATTGAGAATATTCTGGGTCGTGAGGAGTAGGGAAAAGGCCACGAAGATGGAGAGAACACTGGCCAAGAAGATGCAGCTTAACAGCCGGCTAGAGGCGGAACTGGGTATTGATCGGCCCATGTCTCTGTCAAGTGAGGCCCAGTCAAGCTTATCGAGGTACTAGTGAAGCTCTCATTGGAAACCCCCCTAAACTTGCTGGATCTTCGTATACTCCATCCTAAATCTTCCTCACTCTACACAGTCTTCGTTACATTATCTTCTGCGCGCTTTCTCTTCTGACGCGAGTTCGCCGCTCACGGGCCCCTATCTTCTGCTACTCCTGTTCTCTGCACCTCACTCCTCGCAATTCCCACCACGACACATTTTTGATCACAAAAACAACGACGTCTTGCGCCTCCTTGAAGCGAATTCTCGGGGACACAGACTTGTGCTTGAATAAAGTCAACCATCAACTTGAAGCATTGTCGTCTCTCAGTTTCAACAAGCCAATCTCATCTCATCACTTCACTTCACTTCATCCGACTCTGAAGCGGCAAAGCTTACCACACCCCGAATCCTGCGAGCTCACTGTTTTATCACTCACTGAGCCATCGTAAGCTTTCTACACGGCCATAAACAGAGTCTATTAACTGCTCTAACACCAATCGTAGATGACGAGACTTCGCGATCTCGAACTCAGGAACTGCGCATGGACCAACTTCGAAAGACTGGCCAAGCTGTACGACAAGATGCCCTCCTGGGGAGAGGTAGAAGTTATCAAGCAAGTCATCAAACCCATCACTGCGCACAACTACTGGTCCTTTGAGCCAGCCTTACTGTTCTTCCTGTGCAAGTCGGATCTCATCTACAGAAAGCAATCTCTGCTTGTAGGATGGATCACCCCAGCCGAGGGTCCCAAACAGGAGATTTGGGTGAAGCAGAGGGAGCAAAAGATGATGGCGTACACTGCCTGTGGCGGACCTCGCGGCTCCAGCCACCGTCGTGGCCATGGCCAGCTCTGTGACGAATGCGTGAGCGCGTCATTCAGTACGCCTACTTTGATGCATGCTTCGCCTTTCTTGAGAATCCAACTGCTTTTCCTCTGTTCCGGGATACCGTTGCACCTACTGTCCAGATCTCGAGAAAAGTAAACCGTCGACGTATCACCTCAGTCACTGTCGGTGCAGATGGAGACTCGGACATGGACATGGAGGGTACCGACTACTTCAACACCACCGATGAGTCTTCTGCAATCGAACTCACTGATCTGGACATCGAGGTTGACCAGCAGACACAAGAGCTCCGAAACATTCTCCAGTCCAAGCAAGTCATCGAAATCGAAGTTATGTTGGCCGAAAAGTCAGGCCAGCTTCCCACCTGGATCGAGAAGATCGCCAGAGAAGAGCTGAGTAAGAAGAAGCTTCGTGACCTCACAATGGTCAAGAATCTATTCGGTTGAAAATCATCTTAAGAGCGGACAGGGTGTTATTGTGAGAGAGATTGCCCCAGGCAATTGAGAAAGAGAGAGTGAAATATGACGGGACAAGTGTTTCGTCTCGGAGAGATCAGTTGCAGTAACAGACGATGTGGAGAGCGTACAATAGAATCAGAGAAGGAGATACTGAGCGGAGACTACGAAGAGCAAAGAAGAGTACATTAAGCAATTACGGTCAAATAGATAGACGGGCACACAATCAAGGCACAACAAAAACCAATTTTCTCCTCTCGAAATGATTCTTCACCGCCTCATCAATGGATCTTGTGCCAAAACTGTTTCTGCAAGTTGGAAAAAAGAAGACGAGCCTACCGAAAGTGCATTTTATCAGACATTCCGCCGATTTCTTTTTGCAACGCTCCTTCCTCTGCTCTCGCATTCTTTCGTTTCCATCCATCATCGCGCGTCGCACTTCTCGCGTCTTCATTTTCCACATCTCGCTGCAGCCAAAATCTCTCTTTCCTGCCCCAGGAAAGAAACAAGACGACAGAACCGAAAGATCGCGCCGCCACGGACCAAACTCAACGCAGATCTCGTACTCAAATCTATCCCCGTTTGACAACTCTTGATTGACCTCACAGGCTCCGACAGCGAGTAGGATGTCGAGCCCCAATCTGAGCTGAAGCCCGAAATGACCTCTTCTCTACTTCAACGTTCAGGAGCTCAACTTGAGCATTTCTCTACCATGACACAGCATGGAGAGAAGTCACCATCACCAGAGGATCAGTACACGACTTCTCATGCGGATGAAGAGGAAGATGAAGGAGAGGAGGACGAAGCTCCAATTTCACCTACCAATCAAGATCTCCCCTCTCAAATCGCACAACAGACCAAGGAACTGCGGGAGATGGTGAAGACCAAGCCAGTCAAGGAACTGAGAGCTATGCTGTCTCAGCGAACAGGTAGTTTACCACCCTGGATTGAGGAGCTCGTCAGAGAAGAGTTAGACAAGAAGACGCTTCGAGAGCTTAAGTTGGCCAAGAATTGGCTTCGTTGAGATTGAGGACTGAACAGGGCGGAAAGAGATGATGGTTGCTTTGCACCATGTAACCATGGCAGGATGATCGGATAAACGGCCAAGATATGAGAACGCAGGAAAGGAGAAAAAGTACTTGCTGTGGAAATGACGCGCCAGAGAAGTGCAGCTTTCAAGAAGAGATAAGGGAAGAAGTCACAACTAGCTCTATATCATCACACAAGCTTAGTAATCTTTCTCGCCAAAGAGCAAAGCGTCAAGTCACTACCATGAGTCAAAAACAGAACAACAATAACTGATCAATCCAGTCTTCCTCCAGACACCTCAAAGGATAAATACACACAGTTGCGCTGTAGAAAGATCCCCCCTGAAGATTTTGGGAAAGTCCAGTGTAAGCACATACGTACTTGTATCCTCCTTCGTGCAATCCCACTGTTCCAAAAATATCATATCTTACGCCAACTCTAGCTCGTGGTCCTTTTATGAGTGTTCAAGTAAACAGTGGACTGGTGACGGATGGGAGAATACTGATGACTGATACTATTACTCAGGTTTCGAACATCAGCAGAGACTATTCTGGGCCATGGCAGTGGCATCTGTACAGGAGGAGTGTCGACTATTGGATCACGATTTTGTTGATTAGATGTGGATGCATTGACAACTTTCGCGAAGTGTTTCAGACAATCTGACGTGATCTGCTAGAGCGATGTTCATGAGTTCAAGTAAAATCTCTTCTTAGCAACGCCGGCGTTTGTGCGCGTTGTTGGAAGCTTTGTACATACATACCTCAATGCTCACAGAAATTTACTTGTCTTCTTCATAGACCTCATTGACATCTGTCACAAAAGCTCGGCGCTCATCCATCAATTCATCCCTGACTTTCTTCGCTTCCTCTAGACTGATGGGGAAATCTCCCACTTCGGTCATGACATGATGGCGCAGCTCTGGGGGAAGTTAGTTCGTCCAGCTTGCTTTCAAGTCCATCTATAGCTCCAGCCCACCATTCTCGCTGTTGAGGAGGTACATTTGCTGTACTGATGACGCGTTGAAATGGGTCCACGAGGAAAAGAGCGAAGATCTTGCGATGACCGGGTTTGGTAGGATCCACCAGCTTGAAAGGCTGGACTAGATGTTGCAGGACGTTGGGGAATGCAAGAAGACGTCCTTCATTGGTAGCCACTCGGCCGATGTTCTGCATACCTGGCCCATCTCTCGTGACGTCGAAGAGATAGCATACGCCGTCGTTGTCATCTTGTTCAAAGTCGCGTTCCACAAGACCATCTGTGACGACTTTTGTGCGGAAGGCAAGCTGAGAGTCAGTGATGTTCTCGTTGTCGTAGTAGTACAGTGATGTCGCGCAGATGTGCTCATTCAATTTGCCTTCGATGTGCTCATTCAATTTGCCTTCGATGTGCCAACTACCACCGGAGTATTCGGGATTTTCGGGAGTAAGGTGAATGTTGGCAATCTTGACAATGACTTGGATGCCGGTTTTGCTGAAGTGCTCGCGAAGATTCAAAGGCTCTACTCCCCACTCTCCATTCCCAAAGGATGGATCGTAGTCATGAGCATCGAGCTTGACAAGCACGCGATGGTCTTTGTACTAGAGAAATTGATTAGCAATCAGAATGATGAGAAGTTGGTATGCTCAGAATCGCGATGGACAGGGGGAAACATTCAATTCTACTCCGTGAGCAGCTTATGGAAGGTTGAATTGTCCACGGATGGCAGGCAGGAAACAAGCTGCTTTTACCAGCACGACACACCGGTCGCGAGATTGCTTCACGAGAGAAACAGTGTTTCTCGACTCCCGAGAACAGTCACAATGCCCCTGAAAACTAAGCTGAACCATCTCTCTCGGCTTTGGTCATAGTTCTTTGTTTCCCAGTTCACAGTCTCGGTGGCTTTGAGCTTTCTCGGTCTGAGTGTGAATGCCGGCAGAAAGCCTCCCGACAGAGGTGTGCACTAAGACTGATACTCTTAGTGAATAGGCAGATACTGGTATCATCTTATTGTCTTTCTAGGTCCTCCATGATCTCCAGTGCCTTCGAGGCCTCGCTACGAGCCAGCTCATGAACCCTTGAATCATGAATTCTCTCTGTGATCTCCTTGAAGGACACTTTCCAAATCTTCCAGCTTTCCAGGTTGAAGAGCCATTTTGAGACCTGAATTTCTTCGTTTGACTCTTCTTCACTCGAGTCTGTCACACCTTCCGATATTTTTCTGGCTTTTCCAGTCTCGTCTCCATCTTTTGGTTCATCTCTCTCATCCCGTCGATCTCCTTCAACCTCCTTACTCGCCTCCGGTCTTTCACCACGACAACAAGCTCGCCACACCCAAGCTCCATGGCCCTCAGGAACAAACCACTGCGCCGGCAAGCACCTGCCCAGCCAAAACTCCAGACCAGGCCAGCGTTCCCTTGGCCGGCATCCCATACTGCGGCAACAACCTCTGCAACGCACTTTTCCAACCCAAATCCTCAATCCCCATAACCGTCAACCTAGCCATAAAGAACGACAGATTTCTCCACCTCTGCTGCTCCTGACTCCCGCATTTCTCCAACCCCGTCCACGGGAAACCTATATCTGCCAATCGCTCACACACGATTGAAAATGACAGTGAACTAAGACTCTCCCAAAGAGGGATAGATACTCTCATATCTCCACCATCCACCTCTGCATCTCGAAGCTGACCATCTTTGTTAAGGAAGTAATTCGGAACATCTCTTTTTTCCACTTTCGTAAAACTCTCAATCAAAGTGAGTGTTCTCTCATGCACTACACTGCATGGTGGAAATGAAGACGCACAACTTGCTAGCAATATAGCGATTAATGTTGTATTTGTGGTATAGGGTCGATCTTCATTGTTTTCGTCGATTTCTTCTTTATTCCGCCATGAGGATGCAGCCAGTTCGTTTGTGATTTTTTGGGCCGCAGCGAGAGGGCTGAGGTTGTTTTGTGCACATGCGAGTATAATATTTGCGAAGAGGTCGATTTCTTCTGGTTCGGCGGTGTGGTATGCGCCTTGTTGGAAAGTATAGGGGAGGTTGTGATCCATCACCGTTTGCTACAATGGCAGTGTCGAGGTGATGATCCCAGGGTGGAAGATGCAAAGGGTAAGGTAGACATATAGCTGGGTTTTTTGATTGACTATTTTAGACTTACAATCTTACCTGGACGAACTCAATTCTAGGCAGACGTCGCCGGTGTCTTTTAACGGATGAAGTGACGTAATCGGATCTTGATTGGATGTTTATACGAGGTGATGTCCAGAACAGAGTTTGTAGAAAGGTTACCTCTATTTATGTATTGTCGACACGGAAAGACAGATCCTGATGCATTCCACAGAGTTCATGCCAGTTCGTGCCTCGGAGCAATTATCCTCGCCGTTTCAGTCATTAGGATTCGCTCAAGACTTGCACAAAGTTGTGGTCCACAGGGATTGTTGTATGAATACATCTCTTACAAAGCTATTGATGTTGTCGTCGCTTCATATCACATTAGCCCGCCTGAACCTATCGAGACACATCTCATTGAACACCCCTTTCTTCTCCTTCTCTTCTACCTCCCTCACCATAGGACAACTATCCTTCTCCCCCAACAGATTAATCCCCGGCGAGCAAAAATCGCCATGGCAATAACAAATATCATCACCGAAATAATGTATCTCCTCCGGCTTGAGCAGCAAAGTCGCCGCAAACGATCGCACAGAAGCATCTCCCCAGCGCTCGGAATAAAAACCTCCTAATTTGTCCAGGTGTGCCATCATATGTCTATGATCATCCTGGCGCAGGAAATCCAAATCGGCGAGTTCGAAATTGTTCCAGAAGTGACAGAGGTTCCACTCGTCGCCGTTGATGTCACGGTAGGGTGCTAGGCGCAACAGCCAGCGGATTGGGAATGGAGCCCATGAGGGATTAATCAGGGCGCTCCAGTAGCGGGATGAGGAGATGTGGAGGTTGTCTTTGTAGTCGCTGACGGCTCTGTAGAGGCTACGGACTGTGGAGCCGACTTACTGGAGCGCGATGGCGTAGGCGTAGCGTTTTTTGTTGTGGGACATGTAGACGAAGGGGTCGAAGGATATAGGGCAGGCGAAGGAGATGCCTGGTTCGATTCGCCAGTACCATTTGTACGGTTGCATGGCGGGATGATCGTAGAACTTCCTGCATGGGTGTAAGTTGCAACTTTTTGTAGTTCGGCGGACATGACTGACATGGAGTAGAAGCGACACATGTGGTGATAGCTCTCTTGTCCAGCATGAATTATGCCCTTGTCTCCTTGCTCTTTTATGCTAGCTTTCGCGACATCTTGGTCCAGGTGGTCGGGGAAACCCCACATGTTCGGAGAAATGGTGTCGAAGATAGCCGGGCCACTGACAACGCCCGACACGTTTTGTATGAAGGCATCAGTCCATGGTTCGTTGTTGAGAAATACGACCGGGTAATGGTAGCGGTGGTTGAACTGCGACTCGAACGATTTCAATGCGTCCACGGCTTCCTCAAGATCCTCGTTTCGCGCAAGCATAAGCACAGTTGCATTCCGCCGACTTGTTGTTGAGTTGTGATCCAGTAAATTTCCCGGTGCATGGCAGTCCGGTCGTGGTGCTTTGTTGACCTCTATCCGGAAGTTCTCTGTCGACAAGCGGGATAAATGAAACCATATCTCAAGAGCAAAGACGATGCCTATGGCCATAACATATCTCTTGAAGGTGCCGTTCACTGAGAACAACGGCAGCGTCATATTGATGCATGTTTTAAGAATGGCGAGCGGGGAAACGTGAAAGAAGAAGGGAAGGAATGTCTCGATGTTTAGGTAAAGTCGATCATCAAAGACCCCTTGGACGGGCCAGTACGGCGCAGCTGCCTTTGCCCGGAGGAATCTCACGTGGTTCGTTGCGCCCTAAACAACAAATGTACTTCTGGCACGAAGGATTCGCGAATCGTCGTAAAATCAGCCAATGGTTATAAATACTTATAGGGCGTAAGATCCAGACTCCATCTTGCATCTCTTGTTCATTCAGACGAGACTGTGGTCGCTGGGCATCGTATCACTACCCATTCTCTTCGAATCTTGATCGGATCAATTTCATGAATATAGGCAGCAGTTCCGTTGGACTGGTCTCCAAGTTCAGGAAGTGCAGTTTAGTTCGGCCAAAATGGCTGATGGCAATTCAAGGCTTGAAGCAGCTAGAAGGTCGATGCGCGAGGGCTTGGAAGGGCTTGGTGAAATCAGGTTGCCTGCGGGGGAAGGCAGATCTCTTGGCATATTCTTGACCTTCCCGAAGTGGAAGATCGCAGATCGATGAGATTGATGCTTCATAATCTTGCAACATTCAAACAGGCTCTCACGACAACAGATCTATGAGCATGCATGACAAAAGCTATAAGAGTTCCTTCTCTCTAAGCTTAGCTTCTGATATCGCATTCTATGTATCCTTGAAAATATACCGGTACTCGAGTAATGAGCGTCTGCCTGACTCGATCCACTGACTCAAGCCAACACAACGCCAATCGCACGTAATCGATAACAGAGCTCGAAAATTTTCGGAAACAGGATTTTGGTCTTTCCCCTTGATGACACACAGCGGATTGGCATGCAGCTCTAGCTCTGTCCAACTTTCACAGTGTAATATTGGCGTCGACCAATATCTGATCTTGTAACTTATTCCCCAAGGACCTGCTGTCAGATCAACAGATCTTGTGACTTGCCGAATGGAGCCCCCAGGTTGATGAAAATCTGCGGTCAACCAATTTCTTGGTAAACAAGACGATTGGTGAGTGGTATGGCCACGTTGAGACGTTTCACAGACACGTACGGAGCCCCGTCCGAGCCATTAGCGTTGGCTTATGATCTCACGAACGGCTTCCCTTGGTTGAGGCGGGTGAAGTGGCAGAGATTTCGAGACTGATATTCGAGTCGAGACCCACATTCTCCCATAATGCCCATGTCGACTGTCTTCCCTGGACTTGTGCAGAGAACTGTGACAATTGTCACTGTTTCAACTCTCATCCTTGAGTGATCATCCCAGCGGGCACCAGAACGTGACCATGTTGACACGATATCTTCCAAAGCCCGACCTGGCCAAGCGTGCTATCATCACTTTCTTCGCTGTGTTGATATTGATTTTAGTCTGGTCGTCTTTATCTTTTCCTCAGAAGCCATCGTCTATTGATCAAGGCACAACCTCAGACCATCCAAAGGACCCAACCCTGGACACGGTAAAAGACCCGGACTGGATCAATCCACAACTGCAACTACACCCTGTATCATGTATCGGACCACGAGGCAAGCGGTTAAACGAGAGCACGGATGACCAGCTAAGATCATCATTCCATGATTTTGCTTCATATCCTGAGCCCATCACGGGCTCGTTCGAGGCGCTGGTTTTGAACCGGTCCTGGACAACAGCCGAGGAGAGATATGGTCCATATGGGTTCGGACAAGATAAGGAAGGCTACCGTTTCAGCCATGTGAGCTGGAAGGATGTCAAATGGGGCACACTACAGGACCAATGTGCTCAGGAGAATTCGCATCGACTTCCGAATCAAGCTAAACTCTCCGAAATGCGCCGATTTGTGTACCGGGAACCATCAAAACCCGAAATTTCTACAAAGCCGAAGAAGAACGAGTCAACAGGGGATGAAGAAAACAAGGCCAAAGTGGACGGTGTTCGACCTGCCGACAAGAAGTATGGGAAACAAGCCATCGTTCTAAGAGCATGGTCTACTTATCCATACACTGAAGACGACATGCAAAACCTTCGGAGCATCGTGACGGAGGCCGCTCTTGCTACTAGCGGCAAATACAATGTCTTTCTTCTAGTCGATGTCAAGGATCTGGACGCTCATATCCATTCTGACAATGCTAACTATACATCTATACTCGAGCAAGTGGTTCCTGCAGAGTTCCGAGATATGACTGTTCTATTCGACACGACCTTGCTCGAAAGCTGGTATCCAGATGTCATAGACCATACACCATTTTGGCAGATGATGCAGCCTTTCCAACTTTTCGCTCAGCTCTATCCCGAATATGATCATTACTGGCAGCTTGAGATGGATGTTCGTGTCACTCAGCACGTTGGTGAGATCTTGGACTCATTTGACAAGTTCGGCGAGAGCCAACCAAGGAAGCAATCACATGAACGCGCGAGCTGGGCATACATGCCTCGATTCCATGGCACTTACTCCGACTTTACACAGAAGGTCAATGCGGCGATGCCTGATGGCACGGGTACTTGGGGCCCGATTCAGATCGGCGAAGAAATCTTGCCTATCGGTCCACAGCCCCCATCACCTCAGCCCAACAACACGGAGGTCAACTGGCAGTGGGGTGTAGGAGAGCCTGCCGACCTGTTACTCTTCAACACGTTGATGGACGTACGACGACTCGAGGATTGGCCGTTTAGATACTGGCATTATGGTTTCACAAAGAACGAGGATCTTCCTTACTGGCATTCACCGCCAGCGCAGGGCCGCGCAAGTTGGAATTTACTCAACGCGATTCACCACGCGCAATCTCAACAAGACTTACGCATAGCATCGGAGACAACACTACCCTCATTTGCACTTTGGCATGGTCTCAAGCTGGTCGGACTACCATTACCTATCTTCCAAGACCCGGAACGAGACAGAGAAGAACTGAACTTTGTCCTCAATGGTGGCGACATCGACCAGTTTTCGGATGGCTTTGCGAACGGACCCGTGAATACCAGAGGAGCATCGTTAGGATTCTTTGTCCGAGGAAGGAGCTTTGACTGGGTCAGTCCCATGCCTGACCGTATGATGGCTTACTGGAAAGGAGAGAAACAGCCAGATTCGGATATGCCACATGTTCTGCTGAAGAAGGATGGCAAAATCTATGCCCCAGCCATGTTCATGCATCCGAGAAAGACAAACGCATACAGGTCCGATTGAGCAAACGCGGTGAAATGTCGGCGTCGAATGCTCCAAGCTCAGAACTACCTCAATCACTCTCTACTCTCGTCAAACCCGCCACTGCTATCTATCTCTGCTCCGCGCACGTCGCATCCTGATTTTCTATCCCCAGCGTTTTTCGCCTTCGTCTTCTTCAGTTTGGTGATCATGCACGGAACCAAAATGTGCTTGTTGGAGCAATGGGTGATCGCCACCACGGCCTGGAGACCTTTCAGATTCCTCGCTCTCCCACCCGAAATCCGTATCATGGTGTACGAGCACCTCACAGAAATCCTTCCAATCTCCAGAACCTGCCATCAAACCCGAGATGAATACACGCATGCCATGCTACCAAAACTACACCTTCGCTTGCACTGTGGCACCAGTGGTGACGCGGAAAATAAACCATGGCATATCTCCATATCTCGAGGTCGAAATTCATCAAGTCGCATCGAGGAGAAAAACTTGATGCTTTGGGATGATTTCAGATCTTCACACTTGGCTGCTTCGATGGACATGTTTGATCGCATCACCATTCGCACCGCTTGGGCCAAGTCTGGATCGGCGACGATATACTCGATGACAACAAGGTCGCGCGATGGCGGGCTTGTCGCAAAATTGTACAAAGGGGAAGCTGTTATTGAAATGGAGCAAGGACTGTGTACGGAATTGCAAGTATTGGAAAGGGAAGAACGGGTAATCAGGGACCAGAGTGGGTTGGAAGTCAAACGCGCTGAAGTGTTGGGCAAACTGGCAAAGAGGTTCTGCGAGATGATCAACCTTGAGGATGTCAGGGGTGAAAAAAGGCTTGAGGTGTGGTTGGAGAAGATACTTGAGACTTTTCAAAGCACAGTGCTTGAGCTGGATGCTTGAATCGTTTCGTGGTCTTGCTTTGGATTCTGGGACTTGGTGCTGAGATGAAAGCTTGCGGGAAAATAAGAGAGAAGCATGGCATTGCAGAAGTGCTGATGTAGTCGCTACTCCTGCTGCCTGGGAGTATCTACTCCCGGTCTCTGTATGAGTGTGTCAAATACCAAAAAGAAAGACACAGTGTGGTCCAAAACCAATGCTTGCCCCAGATCGTTATTTGCCCGGACTGATCTTCCATCTCGCACGAAAGCAATAACAAACTATGTCTCACAACCTTCAAGACCCACAAGACAAAAAACCACAACTCCCCATTCCCAAACCAATCTCCCGCACCAAACTTCCCCCACCCGATAATCACTCTTCCATCCCCGACCCCCACTCCAAATTACTCCCAATCAAATCTTCTTCTCCCTCTTCCCCTTCACCTCCTTGATACTCTCCAACACTCTATCCTGTCTATCTGCATTTCTAGCCCAATCCATAAGGTAAGGTCTAGCGGGCTTACTGCCACCGGAGGCATAGGCACGCGTGTATGCGGCATTGTAGACTTGATCGGAAGCTTGGATGCGGCGGGCCTGAGATTCGAGATTGGTGAGTTCGGAGGAGGTGGTTGAGGAGGTGCAGGGGGTGGATGATGTGGAAGGGGTTCTTGAGTCGTTGGAGATGTAGTAGGGGGATTTGGTGGAGGAGCTTTGGGAGGAGATGGAGTAGGGAGAGTTGTTGGCGGATTTGTTGGAGGAGCTGCAAAAGGCGCTGGATGAAGGAGTAGACGACATGGAAGGGGTTCTGGAGTTATTGGAAGATGTGTTGGAGGAGCGGCTGTAGGAGTTGTTCGAGGAGTTGTTGGAGTAGTTGTTGTTACCGGACGAAGCGGAGTTGTTCGAGCTGTTGTTGGAGGAAGAGGAGGAGTTATCTCTGGAGAATGAGTTGTTGCTGCTCCGAGAGGAAGACATGATGAACAGACTAATCTCGTTAGTATTGCCGGTCAACAAGCAAGATAAATGCTAGACGAACCTCCGGCAATGGACTTACTGAAATGCTGATGTATGTCAATTATTTGAGTATGTGAAGTATGTGAAGTCAGTGTTGATCTTTAAGGGAACTACTGTATTTATGTTTGTCACTGCCGATGCCGGAATTTTTGTCGGCGAGTCCAAATATAAGACATGTGCAGAGACATGCTAATCTCATCTACTAGATACCCGCACATGAGACTCGAGTTGTTAGACGCACAACTTGCTTAGTTCGCCTTGTCTCGTTCCACTTATCTTTGTGTTAAATCACTCCCAAGCTGTAACCATCAGAGTGTTTTGGACCGCTTAAGAAGCCCTTAGGCAGACACGATTCGCTGGAAGTAGTTTCCTTTATCATCATCACTCCTTCGGCTTTTCCAGCAAGATGCACCGTGATCTCTTGATGAGCAGCGATAACCTTGTCCTTGCGCTTCGCACATAACGAGCCTGTTCTTTCTTGGCCTCATTCACCAGGACACCATGTCTCTGGTGACTGAGCTCTCCATATTGCAGCTTGCAGCATACCCATTGAGCTTTGCCCCAGAATGACTTCTCAAACAGTGAGAGTCTGTCATGTCTTGATCAGATGCCGTAGTGTCTCATGTCTTAGAGCGCCGAAAATAGTATGTCTCAAATATGGGATAGTCGAGGAAGCCATCCTGAGGTGCAAGACAAGGGGTATCCGGTCCTCCAACTGCATACCCCCCAAAATCATATACCACCGCCTTCTCGCAGTGTTCGAGCCATCTCTTCGATTTTTGTCTATCATCCAGCACATCTTGGAAGATTGAGGTGTTCTCGGTGTGATTTATTTCATTCATTCATACATTTAATATACAAGACCCAGACCTCCAGGGTCTGGTAGTTTTATCATAAGACCATCCCTTACTCAGCAGCATACCTCTCATGATCGCTCTCCTTCTGCTTAGTGTGCTTATCACTTCTATCATGACCCTTATCCGCTGGGTTGTTGGCTCCAAAATGCAAATTCTTGCTCTCCACTTGAGCAGGAAGCTGGTCTCCAGTCGCAGTCATGACTTCGCCGGTTGCACCGATGTCTTTGCTGGACTTGGGCATGTCGGTTGCGTTTTCGGCTGCACCGGCGAGGTTTGTGGCCGTGCGGTTGTTGATGTCCGCTTGTTCGGGGTTGGGAACTGAAGGGAGGGTCTCGTAGGCGCCGGCGTCGTTGGGGATGGAGGTGCCGTTGACGGCCATGTCGGAGAGGTTGCCTCCTTGGTGGGGGTCGGTGGGCATGATGTGTGGAGGTGTTCGAGGTGTTTGGCTTTAACGAAAAGTTGTGATGTTACTTGATGTCTTTGCGACAAAGACTGATGTTTGTTTCGTGGATTTGAGAGATGTGTTGTATTGGAGGAATAAAGGTTTGGAAACAGCAGACTGCGACTTCCATTTTGTTGTTTCGTGAAAAAATGCTATGACGTTGTCATGATATCAACACCTTAGTGGGCAAATTTGTGGAGTGAGGGGTGGAGTAGCTTTCATCATTGTCCGTTCGGAGGTTTTCTCTTGTCATCGACGAACGACACTCCGAATCGACGCTCTTCCTTCTCATTCTTTCACATACCATAGTCCTGCAGTGTGATTCCAGAAACGAGATAGCGGAAGCTCGCTGGATCTTCAATAGTTGCGGGACCATTAATTTGACCAGGGTGACCCCGACGGAGCCTTGAATATTCATTCCGAAAAAGCAGTAATAGCGAGCACCATGCGAACAAGGTATGAAGGAATTTCGCGTTATGACCTTGGTGTGTGAGTACTTCGAGAACCTCGCCCGTCGTTCCGTGATTTTGTCAAGGAAATGTCAAGCCAGATGGCTGGTCAAGGACACTTGCTCAAACCTACGCTCCGCCCAGAGTAGTAACAGAGAAAATCGTCAAATGACTTTCAATAATTCTTCAATTCTTCGCTGTCTCCTCATAACCAGGAATTCTACAACATCAGTATTTACGAAATCGCAAACATGCCCGACATACTCTCGTTGCCGAACGAGCTCATCGACCTTATTTTCGAGAACTTGGCGAGCCTCCACGATGCCAGGAGTCTCTCCAGCATTCGTCGGCTTTTCAGGACAATTTGGAACGCGTCATACCGCTGCATCGCAAGAGAAATTCTGCAGTACGAAGACTCATTGCTCCAAGAAGCCATCGAGATTGCCACGATTGAAACCGAGATGTGCTCGACGCAGCCTGGCAACGACAGCCTTTCAGTCCTGTCCTGGACAATATTTTTCGAACGCAACGTCGACCTCTGCGACGAAGCGTACGAAGCGCTCGAAAAGCATGAGTGGGGACGAAGCACACCCAAGCCTTCTCCGTCACCTGCTACCTGGTATTTCGTCCGGGAGTGTACGCTTGCATTCCACAGGACCGAGCTAAGAGTCGACTTACACAGCAGACTTCTATCTCCCTTGGAAGAGACATTGTTGGACTATGAAGGTCTTTGTCATTTAATCTGCTGGCTAGGCCCTGCAGAGATGTCTATTCGGCAAGGCACGCCTTTGCACATGCAATCTGCTTCATACTACTTTGCCTGGGAGGACGAACAGCACCACACCGACGGATGGGAATACGCAATCAACGTTTCAGCCGCGCGCGTTTGAGTCTGGATTCGCGCCGTAGAGACCTGGAGGCGGTTGTCATTCATGGCTACGTGGCTTGATGAATCAGTTTCGAGACCAGAGTCACTTAGGAACAACTCGCCTTGATAGCTAAACGTACTTCGATTTGATCTCAACCCCATCAAAAGCTCTTGCTACGTACATTGCAATTGAGGTATGACTACGTCTATAGCTCAATGATTTCTCCCTCTTCAACTTCGCTTCCATTCTCACTCTCGCCAAGCTCAGGAGGACCCTCCTCTTGGATGTTCATCAGCGGTGATCTCGAAGTCTCTTCCTCTCCCTCTTCAACCTCACTTTCACTCTCATCCTGCTCGGAAGAGTCTTCTTCTTGAATGGCCATCAGCGGTGATCCAGACATCTCTGCTCCCACATCACCACCTGTCTCTCCATCAGAGATGTCCTCGTCCTCGATATACACGAGTGGTACGTCCACATAACCCCATCCCATAAGGACCCTCTGGGAGTAGTAATTGAATTCCATGTCTCCAACTCTGAAGCTTGGAAGACCTGCATCGATCGCAGCAGAGACGTTCTGTTGAAGGTACTCGAGCATTCGCATGGCGGTCTCGAAATCAGGCATACCAGACATGATAGTGAGAAGTTGCTTGGGCGTGACCTGCGTGTATGACGGGGTGGTGAGAGAAGTTGAGGTCGTGGTTGTGGTTTGCGCTTGCTCGGAGGAGTCGGAGGACGTGGTCGACTGAGATGTGTGGGATGGCGATACAGAATCTGCCATGGGTCGGGTGTTAGAAGGAGCGATCTCGGGCTTCTTCTCGTCCTCTTCATCCTCTTCTTCTGTCTGTTCTTCCTCGATCTGCTCATGCTGTTGTTTCTCTTCCTTCTCTTCCTCAGGCTCTCCCTTCCAATTGACAATACCCAGCCTCTTACTCAACAGACTCCTCAATGCCCTCTCTAGACCCTCTGGAACGATACACACATTCATGATTTCCTCGAACTCTTCGGCGAATGCCAAGATCTGTCCGGCCTTTGTCTGTGTCAGTGTGATGTCCGCTTGTTGAGATAGGGATATCAAACATGATCGAGCGCGAGTTTGTCCGCCTCAGTCTCGATGAAGCTGTCAGCGCTGGCTGATCTGGCGCGCATCTCGTAGGCGTGGTGGCGCGGAACAGATTAGGTGTTAGCGGGTTTATTCGCGCGGATGTTGAGATCGCAGAACAACAAGAGAATAATAAGTGCGGCTATGGCGTAGTCGACAAAAGATTATTGTTCAGGCGCATAGGTGTTGAGTCCGACGTCCGATGAGTTGATGGCGACTAAAGTGAAAGCCTTGTTTCGGCTTGTTGTTCCCCCTAGAAACTGTCAGAACATCCACTGTCTAGGCCATGAATTGCTGCGCGTCAGCGTGTAATCTATCAAGGCTGCCGACTTGGAGACGCCTTGTGATTTGATCACGTATCTTTCACTTTCATCACCTAGCGCCTAATCGAGCGATGAAAAGATGGAGTAGCAACACCTTGTAACACCTTCAACTCGCCTTTCTCGCTTCAGTGATTCTTCTTCTGAATATACTATCACCTCTTACCACATTACCTTGTGCTAAGCCTATCGACTTTCACAACACTTTCTCTCGATCTTCTTTCAACTCTCACCTGACTCACCACCATACCTCACATCTGTGGCTATAACATCCTTCTTGAGATCTTGACCATCCCTCTTGCTATGCCGCCCATACAAGGATGGTTCAGATCTAAGAAACCTCCGAGTACCAGACAACGTCTCGAGTACTACGAAGACATCTACGGCGAGAGAAACCCCGACGAAGATCTCCAAGGCGTGCACATCTTAGCCGACGAGAGTGACACCGACCCTGAGATCTTAGGAGGTAAAGGCAAACGCCGCGCTCGCAACAAGAAAAAGCCCCAAGCTCGCAACAAGTCCATAAACGACGGCAGAGATAAAGCCATGGAGACTGCCGGAGCTGAAGAGATGGTGCCTGTGAAGACACTCGATCGAAGTAAGGGTAAGAACTCGTCGGTCTTGGTGTCATAACAAGCCATGTTTGCTGACAGACCGATAGTCGTCGTTACAATCGACGACGACAGTGATGTGGACGAACTGTTTGTCGCCGACATTCGAAGATACGGTACGCTTGTCGGCTTTCTGAAATCGATCAATAGCTTACAACAAGCAGCCCAGACTCTTGTCGACGAGAGTGACGAAGATGACGACGTAGCTTCAGCAGAGCCCCATAACCAAGATCAGGTTGACGAGACATTCCTCGAAGAGATCAGAAGATACGGTAGCGTCAATCGGAAAGCGAGTTAGCCCGTCGGCAGTTGCTAATGTTTATAGCCCAGTCTCATGAGGATACCGTAAGGGAGGAGGACAACGAGATTCAGGCATCTGATGAATCAGCCGTCATCCTGACCACCGAGTTGCCTGTTGAACCGCCCATCACTTCATCGACAGAAGTCGTTGACAAGTCAGCTGTCGTGCAAGCTACTGACGAAAGTGAGGTCTTTGAGGAAGCTGGTTCCGCTACGATAAGCGAGCAAACCAAGAAGCGGGTCAGGTTCCAGAAGGTGTCGAGAGCACATAGCTGGGACTCCAGTCAGGGGTCAGACTGCGTCTACTCTGACGGCGAAACGGAAAACGACAAGCGCAATGTTACACGAATCTCTGACAGAGCTGTCGAGCACAACGAAGGCCAGAGCAATATAATCGAAAACGACGACTTCCCAATTGACGACTCCGAGGAGCACGAACTCATGAGACACCAGGCCCAGGATCAGAACGAGACTCAAATCGAAGAGCTTGTTAGAACAGGCTCGGAATCATCTGACGATCTGACTGGAAACCAGACCAGCTCACAGCTCATCGACCTCACCTCACCTGCCAGATCTGAGGAGTCAGAAGACGAAGTACTGTTTCTGGAAAGTCGCCAATCCTCGAGATCCGCCATGAACCAGATGTCGGATGAACATGACCCATTTGTGTCGCCCAAGTCTGACGCAAATCCGGACCGTAAGAGGCACAAGCGTTTCGGCATGTTTGCTTCCCAGCCAGTTACTGCCGACAATGAGCCCATCCTTGACCTGACCGAGGAGGAGCCACCACAGAAGCAGAGATTGAGAAGCATTATGAAGAAGAGGCGTAGAGAGCAGGACCACACAGACACTCCGACTAAGGCGAAGAGGAACAAGTACAACTTGCGTCCACGCACTGAGACGGCAACCTTCGACGATAAGGGTACCAGTCGAGGAGTCCAGGTCAGGCGACCGAGAAGCACAACTTCCTGGGAGTTCGACAACGAGCTGAAAGATGCTTTGAATGCTCATCGCCGTCAAACAAGATCTATGTCGGCAAAGAAGAATGAGAAGGTCATTCCTCGTCACAGGGCAGCCAGGAAGTCTGCTTCGGCGGCAATGGGTTTGATAATCCAGGAGGATACTGCCAGAAAGCGACAGACGGTCCAGGTAGTCATTCCAAAGACCGACATCGACAGAACTGCCTATCGTTATGTTGCATCCGATGAGCAAGAGGATTGGCCTAAGGATCAGTCGCTGGTCACGCTGCGCAATCAGTCAAGGTTTGGGAAGCGCGATGAGAGATCGGCCATGGCAGGAAAGGCCCGAAAGCATTTGGTCGCAGGCAAGAAGATTCAGATCATCGACTTGGCCTCTGAGCATGAAGACGAAAGTGGTTCAGGACGTGGACAACTGATGCTGGAGATGGTATTGGTTGACTGAAGCTAAGGAGGAGGTTGGAAGAATGGGAAAAAGGTGCATCACGATGGAAGCACCAAGATTAGATTTGGGAAGGAGGCGATTGGACGCATGGAGGGAAACGCGTCCGAATCTGGGCGAACTTCCAACGATCACCAGATACCAAGACTTCGGAGGAATGGCCTTCTTGCATGCATTTACATACAACAGATGCTTTTCTTGCTCACCAAATCGTTATCAACAAATTCGAATTGTCTGCCAAAGCACATGGTGACAACATGGACGACATGCACCAATGTATTTTAGGAGATGACCGGTGAGAGACGAAACAAGACGCGCGAAAGAAGCACGCCTCCAAGCTTCACATCGTCTTGGCTGTACCATAGATTCGGTCAATCCCGTCATAGCCAAGACCGCCGTTGGTAAGATGAAGGGGAATCAAGGCAGGAGAAAGAGCGTGGCAGGTCGGCGATAATTGTAGACAAATTTGTCGTCGTCGGCCCTTGGCTGAGCGTCCCTTGCCTTCCTGACCTTTTTCCTACTTATCCATAGGACGTTTTGTTGTCGCTGGACAAGATCACACCTCCGGCCCGCTACAAAGCATGAACTCTCAATCAGAGCGCCGGTTCGAAGACCGCTTCGAACATCAACAAAACGAACCCTCCGACTCGGACCGCCAACATACGAACGTCAACTGGGGCACAGGAGGCAACGCGCCTCACACATCAGCGACTGGCCCTGCCGGCGATGCCATTCAACATGCTCTCGGACGCCATCAAGACCCTACCTTCCGTCCCGACCATACCGTAGACCCTCAGAGCACACAGCGACCAGTTTCGCGAGCAAGAGAAGATGGCGCTACCGGAGTTGGCGGAGGTCCTCAGATTCTTAGCACATCCAACCATGTCGAGACTCTGTGCGGACCTCTGCTCAACTACAGATACATGAGCGGCCAAAAGACGGACAACCCTACATGGCATGGCAGTGTTCTGCTTGTCACTACCCCTGGACAAAGGCAGCCTCAGCTTGTCATCCGCAGCGCAGGTGCGATCCAATTCTCAAGAGAGATTGACGGTGTCAAGTTGTACGAGGATCCCAAGAGCGCTTTCTGGCGCTTCGACATTGAGGTGCCATTCCTGGCTCAGGAGTCCAAGTGGGAGTACGGAATCCCCGGCGCAAAATATGTCGATTCCAAGAAGACCGTCGCTCCAGGACCCAAGTCATTCTACATCCCCTCCAAGACCAACTCCATGAGAATCATGTTCCACTCGTGCAATGGTTTCTCCGTCGGTACCGACACTGACGCCTGGTCTGGATGCGCCCTCTGGAACGATGTTCTGCGTATGCACGAGCAGAAGCCTTTCCACGTCATGATTGGTGGTGGTGATCAGATCTACAACGATGGTGTCAGAGTCGATGGCCCCCTCAGACCCTGGACTGACATTGGTTCGCCTCACAAGAGAAGACATTTCCCTTTCAACGAAGAGCTCCGCGCAAAGTGTGACGAGTACTACTTCAACAACTATATCCGCTGGTACGGAACCGAGCCTTTCTCCTTCGCCAACGGTCAGATTCCTCAGCTCAACATCTGGGACGACCACGACATCATTGATGGTTTTGGCAGTTATACTGATCACTTCATGAGATGTGCTGTCTTCAGGGGTATTGGTGGTGTAGCTCACAAGTACTACTTGCTCTTCCAGCACCATCTTGCCCCACCGAAGAGTACCTTCACTACAGACGCTCCCCAGACTGTTCATGCCAACGAGCATGGTACTGCTGCCCCTGACGCAGTTCAGCTGCATGATGCATTCGTCAAGACTGGTGATGAGCATGAGCCATCGTACATTATTGGTTCCAAGCCCGGACCTTATGTTGAAGAGCGCAGCAGATCCATGTACTGTCAGCTCGGTGCCCGCATTGCCTTTGTCGGAATTGATGCCAGAACTGAGCGTACCAGACATCAGATCAATTATCCCGAGACCTATGATCAAATCTTCCACCGCACCTCAGCTGAGCTCCAGGCCAATCCTGCTATCAAGCACTTGATTCTGCTTTTGGGTGTGCCGATCGCCTACCCTCGCCTGCAGTGGTTGGAGAACATTCTTCAGTCTCCTCTGGTCGGCCCCATCCGGTTCCTTAACAAGCGATTCGGTGTGGCTGGCGGCCTCTTCAATCAGTTTGATGGGCAAGTCGATTTGCTTGATGACTTGGACGACCACTACACGGCTCATCAGCACAAGTCTGAGCGTAGAGAGCTGATTCAGCGTCTGCAAGATCTGGCCAAGAGACACGGTGTTCGTGTTTCCATCCTAGGTGGTGATGTCCATCTCGCAGCCATGGGCCGCTTTTATAGCAACCCTAAGCTCAACATTCCCGTTGAGAAAGATTGGCGTTACATGCCCAACATCATCTCATCTGCCATTACCAACAAGCCCCCTCCGTCAGCAGTCGCCAACCTCCTCGCCAGTCGCAACAAGATTCACCATCTGGATCACGACACTGACGAGACATTGCTGAACCTCTTCGACAAGGATCCCGGCCACGGACGCGACGATGTCAAGAACAAGACGAAGGACAAGAACCATTGCACTATGCCTAGTCGCAACTACGCCATCATCGCTGAGTCGCACAACGGCACTGCCTCTTCCGCCTTTGCAGCAGTTGACGGCGCAACAAACGGCTTGACCAATGGTCACACCAGCGGACACACCAATGGAGACTCCACAGTCGCAGCCATCTCAGCCCCCGCAACTTCGTTTCCAGCTGGGGGCAACCCTCGTGATGCCCTTCATGCAGGTGAGCAAAAGGCCGGTACTACTCACCCTGCTGCTGAGGGCTTGCAATTCACCGGTCTCGGTGGCCCAGATGGTCTTGATGTTTGCATCAAGGTTGAGATTTCGCCAAGTGATCGCGAAGGCCACACTCAAGGCTATGGCTTCTCCATTCCTGGTCTTGATGCTGGCGCATACAAGGGTCAAGGCACTTCTTGGTAGACGAGTCTTTCAAGCATGAAAAAGAAAGAGGAGGATGTTCAGCATTTGTTTTGCTTGTCTCGAGTTTTCGATTTCACTTTTCTTTTTTACCCGGGTAATATCTTGACGAGGATAAACGTCGAGAGATATGTTTGGATGACGAGATTATATAATTTCTGGATACCCCTTTATGAGCATTAATATCACTGTTTGCACTTTCATCAGGTCTCTTCTCATGACCAAGTTCGAACCGAAGGAAGGAGCGATCATGCCCTTGGCGTTGCAGACTGTGAATTCCACTGAGACCAGCACATACGACTGCTCCTCACGCCACCCATGCAGACCTTCGACGAATTACAGAAATGGGCGCTTACACTCGGCCCTGTGTGCGCTGCCGTTGGTCAATCTATGCATGGAGGCACATTCTCAACACCTCACGCGCTCAATTCAAGAGCGGGGTCAAGCATGCAATGAGTATTTGGACTCGCGTCCCCCCTCAGATATTCTGTGTACCTTCATCATCATCTGTCTTCGTTCCATCCCACCCAAAACTATCAACAAGAGTTCAAGTAAGATGCTGGCCCCACAACACCAAGGCAAGGTCACCCGTACCGAGGCAGGCCTTCATTACAAGACTCGAAAGCCCGAGAAAGCCTACATCTGGGAAGCTCTGCAAGTCGCTGGATCTGGCCACAACATAATTGGTGGACGCAACGTCCCTGTCGGAAACAAACGCCTTGCTCTGCTAGGTGATGCTGTGATGCCTGTCGCGATGATCGGTCATTGGTACAATGAAGACGGTGCCCTCGGTTTGTGCTTCTCATCCTGTTACGGTCCATCGTACTAACCTTCTGTAGTCAACTGGGATAACGTCAGAAAACACCACTTGTCTGATGGTAATCTGGCCAAAGTCGCAGCCGCCAAGGGTCTTACTGCTGAGATCAACTGCAACCCCTGCCAGCTAGTCCAGCCATCTGTGAGAATTGCCGCGAACCTTCTGGAAGCCCTCATTGGTGCCGTCTGGCTCGACTCTGATGGAAACATGGAAGCTATCAAGACGGTCATGTTCGCTCTCGGTTTCGGCGATGTCGTCGACCCAGTCGACCCTAAGCCAGACGACAATCAGGCCTGACTGTCAATACGCCAATCCACCTTTTATTCTCACTCGTCGGACCCAGACAAAGTCGATCGAGCGGTGGTGGACATGAGGAATCTTGGAATGGATTGCGCGTAAGGCTTCGGTCATCAAGCGCGGCATTGAACTCACATCGATGTCGAAGAACTAACATGGACTCAACTCTGCGCTAGGAACTGCTTTTGAGCCTTCCGCAATCCAAACCAGGAAGCCTGATGCACACCATATCTCTCGGTCTTTCTTCAACCTGCTTCCAACGATCCTTTTGGGCGATGTGCTTTGAATGGCGTCTTTCTGGTTTTTCCTTTCTGTTTGATTCAACACTGGCATCATTCGCACTCCAACCTATCAACTAGGCTCTTCATCTTTCTTACTTCTCTATTGATCTTCAGTTTCGCCTGACTTCGGGGGACATCGAAACAACAAAAACACTCGCAAAAGGTCGGAATGAAAGACCGGATAAAACATTGTTCCATTTGTTCTTGCTTTATCTTGTACCTGCTACTCACACAAACCCCACGCTCATTAACAATTGCTTTGCTCGGCACATCGTTCCCAACCCTTGCTGTGACCCGATTCCCAATGAAAAATGAAAGCCATCGCTCCTATTAAACTTTCTTACCTGCTGCGAAACCATCATATATCAATCTGGAACCAACAACATTGAGTAGTGAGAATGGCATTTGCAAATGATGCAGAATAACTCACACGCACACGCCGGCGCCACTAATACTTTCGAATGCGAGCTCTGCTTTGCATCCAGCCAAGGCGGCTGTTTCTCTGTGATCGGGGTTTCTAAAATATCGAGAGGGGATCTCTTCATCTGTTCGTCAAAGGTGCGGTACTGCTGGTTGGAAATCCGAATGGGAATTGCACCTCTTCGTTGGACGTCTGTCAGTGCTTTGCGATACAGCATGTGTACTGTTTTGTATCGATCAGAAAAGAGTAAGAGGAAGGTTTAGAGAAATTTGGAGAAGGGGGGGGGGGGGGGGGGGGGTTCGAGGACTAATTTTTTTAGATTCGAAGTTGGGGATTAACGTATTGATGGATTTATAAACATCCGAGTCGATCTTGCATTGTGGTGCTATCACGCCCCAGCCATCCTGAAAAGGGCTGTACAAATCCACGATATCTTGAGACTTGTTTGAAAGAGAAGCACTCTGGCATCTCAGGCGAGTCGTACTGGAGACCAAGCTTGCTTCCTGCTGTGCCGAAAACCAAAGCGAAAACGACACGAGTCTCCATGCGAGCAAAACGGCCGCGACTCTTCTTGAGGCCATCATGGGTGCGGTCTATTTGGATTCTGACTGCGACCTGGAAGGAGGTCAAAAAGGCTATCGCCGAGGTCGGCCGCGCATGAGGCTCTGGTTATCAAGCGCGAGGTTGATGCATCGATGTCGACGTGCTGACTTTTAAGTCGATCTTACGCTGGATAACACTAAGTCTGTACGCGATTGAACATGGAAACGGGTATAAGGATACACCATTAGCTAGACGAAGCCTGAAGAACAGCTGGAAAAAGAAACAAAAGACGGATGTTTTGGATTGAAAGGGTGAGATATTCAACAATAAGTGCTACAAGTCGTGATGCCCACTAGGTAACCTCCAATATCAGTACAACAAAGCTCAACCTGCTCTTCATACCTTGTCAGTAAACTTGCAGACCCGAAGAATCGTGTAAAGAATGGTTGTAGTATAAACAAGATCAGAAAAAAAGTGATTGTGAATAGTTGTGTCGTCCTGCAAACCTCCGAAAAGGCCCGCATCCGAATTGCAGAATTCTTTGTGCATCATAGAGAAACGTCGCGCAGAAAGGAAAAGGGTATTGAACTTACGAGTTGAGGTTCTCAGCGGACGTGTCAAGGCCTGTCTGACACATCCGCTGCTGTGGTGTCAAGGAAAGAGAGAAGGCAGAAATCGCAAAAGGAAAGAGACTGCGTGAGGTGGAGTGAAGGTCTTGGCGGGAAGGCGCGGAGTGCACGGGCCGCTTGACCATTCATGTCCTGCGACTTGCAGTTTTGGAGTAAACAAATTAATCGCAAACCGCAAGCGCGACCCGTCGAACCCAACTCTGTCGCATATCCGCAATCGCCCATCCTCTCAGTCGCGGAGATATAAGCCCACGCGAGAATACCATAATGTCGACATCACGCAACCAGCAGCCCGAGAAAACATACTTTGAACAACAGCGCGAACTCGTACTCCAAGATGTCGCAACGGTACTTTCCCTCCCTTCCCTTGCTATCATGTAGAACTGGCAATGCTGACAGGATTTACAGAATCTAGAACAAGTGTTGCAAAATATGAATACTTTGAATCGCAGTTTGGAAAGCGTTATTGCTGTATGTCTTCCACAACTTCCTCTCCTCGATTACCGGGATGCTCGACCATTGCCTGCGCTGCACAAACACGCTACACAAGTAGACTTGCAATCGAGAAAAAAGCAGAAGGTATATCATATGAAAAGAGTTACTGACGTGGATATACACAGGTCGGCAACGAGTTTGGCCAAGTCGAGGGATTGTGGTCGATGTTTGAGAACGTGATGACGCAGCAACAGCAGCAGGGCAATACACAAGAAGAGGAGGGACAGACACAAGGCGGTGGGCAGGAGAAGAGAGATACACAATGAGGAAGAGACAAGATATGGATGGACAAGAGATGAGGCGATGAAGTCACCGCGAAGGGCTCAGAGAAAAAGAGGTTGGAAAGAACATGATACCCACAGGAAGAAGAATTACGACCGTCATGAAATACACCTATACCACCCACCACTGGAGCAAGCCGTTGGAGCAGGCCAAGACTACCAAGTACTCGCTGCAGAGCATCACCCAGCGATTGAAGCCCGGAATTTTGTTCGAATTATGGCTTTGGCGATGGAGTTTCTCACTCTGCAATAGTCCTTGAGCTTTTAGCAGAGAGTTAGTCTAAGCAAGAGAACAAATGGCGGTTGTGGAACAAAACATGCGATGAGCTTAGTATGATATAGGTATATCAGAAAAGGAAACAATGCTCGCTGGCTGTGTAACGACGAAGCAACGACAAAGTATAGGTAAATGGGGTGACTGCAAGCCAATGCTCTGTTGACAGTTTACGCATGATCTCAGATGTTGCTGGGTATCTCTTGTGCATACTGATCCTCCTTCCCTCAATCTCTATGATCTTGCTTGTTTCTAAGCTCCTCAGAGTATTTCAAGAATGCTTCAAACTGCTCTGCTTTGGCACCTCTATCTTTATCGGCCTGTTCTCGATCTGCATCGTGCTTCCTTTCCTCTTCTAGTCTCTTTTCCTCCTCCTCGATCTTGTCTTTGGCCAGTTTTTCATCGATTCGTCTTTTTTGTTCGGCGGGGTCTAGGGCTTCGAAGGCTGCCTTGTCTTCGTCCCATCTATGCACACATTCTGGTTTCCAATTGCATTCCTCGATTTCGCCGAAGATGGGGTGTTTGTATCTTGGATGTGATTTGGGCCATTGAGACGCGTGGTAGTGGTGTTTGACCAGAGCTTGTTTTGTGTCGTGTGTGCCAGAGTCTGAATGGCCTTGTCCTGCTGCAAAAGCTTCTACAGTCAGGACGAGTACGTTGCCCACCACTTTGGACTCGTCAAGGCCGTGGAAAGTGTTCCATGTGATGTCCCGTCCGGTTTTGCGTGACATGTCGGCCAAGATTGCTTTTGTGAAGGCTGATGGTCCGGTGCCGCTGATGACTTGGTCGAAGTCGAGTTTGATCTCGCCGATTGGCACTCTTTGCTTGGTCGCCTCGTCTCTGAGCCAATCCATGATGTTCTCGACGAGGTCCATCATGACGCGTAGTTGTGGCTTGCACATGAATGTCCATTGGCAGAAAGACTGGCTTTTCGGTCCCAAGATTGGATGGTCCTTCCATTCTGGCTCATCGATTTCCACACCGACGACCATGTCGATATCTCTTTCATTCCATCGCTCTGGGATGAATCTCTGTACAGGACGAATTGCCTCGACATCGATGTCGGTGTACACTCCTCCCTCGACGTACATTACGAGGTAGCGGAGAAGGTCGGCCTTGATAATTTTTGCGGTGATCTCCTTGTACATGTAGATGATGTCTAGGCGGTTAAAACGGTCGGGTCCAAAGTTGTACTCGACCCAAGCAAGACTATTCTGATCCGTCAAGACCTCGTATCGAAAGCTTGGATTGACGTTTGTCCACGAACGAGCGACTTTCAGATGTTTTTCCTCGAAATCCAGCACATCGACCTTCCAGGTCTGCCAGATTTTGCGTGGGAAGAGCTCGTGATTAGAGACACCGGAGCCGCTGAATATGCTGTTCCAGAAGAATATTATCATCACTACGATGGCGCATGCCATCAAGCTTGTCCGTCGCATGCATCTTGAGATCGCGAGTTCCGGCGTCCTGCTGTATAGTCTTACAAAGTTCTCCTTGAGTCCTTTGTATCGTCGCGGCCATTCCGACATGGAGAAGTCTGTGTCAACGTACTCTTTCATTTCCTTGTAATCGGCATCCATTGCCCCCATCTTGACGTTAGACTACGCAAATGACTCGGTAGCGACAGAATTGGCAAAGAGAGCAAAGGGAGCATAAAGCACTCAAACAGACGGGAAGGGTGAAGATAAGGTGTGACGGCAGTCCCTACAATGGCTCCCTCGGCCTATTGTGCAGCATATCCATGATCGTCTTGCTGGTGGCGCGAAGAAATTGCTCATGCAAAGGCTGCGAATACAGTTTGCTTACCCCGACCACATACACAAGAGTGGTACGGGGGCGTGTTCCCGCGTAAGTTCATTGGCATAATCTAACAATTTCAGCCTCGGTCCTTGACGCCTCAGCTCGTCCAGAGCCGCGGCCTGACCACAGACCTGCTGTAAAAGTCAGAGCAGTACAGACTACTGGTAGTGAAAACCATTACGTCTGTGCGGCTACAACGTATGGTCACGTACGACAGCTTGGTAGATGTATCCTTAAATGTTCGTACAACGAGTGCTTGTACAGGTACGACTTGTCAGAGGTGTAACAAGGGGGAGTTCGCCGTTCATCACGCGGGGAAAAGTCCACAATCCCACATGCAATTCATGCGGGGTACCGATAACGACACCCCTTTTGGACAGAATAAAACTCTAGAGTGCGAACCAAGCGACGAACAGGCTCAATTAATCCCAATGATCTTCCGTGGCGCAAGCTTGTGAATTCAACATGGTAGCGCGCGCCAGGGGCCGAGTCTGGACATAGGACGCGTGACCCAGCAAGACAAAGAACTACCTTTGTCCGCGAAGACTAAAGGCCCTGGGGTCTCGGATTTGACCAATCATCTGTCGGCAAGAACTTCCGGGCTTGAGAAGGTACCTTGATTTGAACTTCAGCTCTCGGCCGGACCACCGCCGCAACGAATGGCGGCGATATCTGAGGATGCGTTTTCTTATGTGCGGAAAGAACCTGCTTGTGAAAGAGGCCGAGGCACTAGGAGACAGCAAAGCGCGTGCTTCAGCGCTCTGCATGATACAGGAGTAGCGAGATATTGCACGACTAGCATCTGCCTCCTACATCCCCGCGAGAGACGAGCGCGCGTGGCTATTTGAATCTAATCCTTGTTGCTTCTTCCTTTCCACGGTTGCCGTCGCTGGGCTCACCGTGATCTTACTTCCTACGGTGCCCATCTAGAATCCATCATGTCCTCCTCGAGCGAGGAGTTCCTCGAGAAGGGCCCTTTAGAGGTCCAAAAACCAGATTCAGCATTCTTAAGGATTTCCAAAAAGCTGTTTCGATGTCTACGCGTTCTCAAACCGTCCTTCCTCGGCAGGACCAAGGCGTCCCCAACAAAACTGCGACGAACAGCATATCTTGATGGAATGCGAGGATTCGCCGCGCTCATGGTGTATGTGCTCCATCATGAGCTCTGGGCACACGAATTCAAGGACCGTATACTGGAAAACTCATTTGGCTACAATGGCGAGCATTACTTCGCCACACTGCCATTTCTTCGGAACTTTATCACTGGCGGTCATTATGCTGTGGGCATCTTCTTCGTCTTGTCTGGATATGTGCTGTCAGCAAAGCCTTTGATGCATATTCATGCTGGAGATTTTGTTCTGCTTGGAGACAATTTGGGCTCAGCAGTCTTTAGACGTTGGTTCAGACTTTACCCACCTATCATTGTCACGACGCTTGGTATAGTGCTCTTGTGGCATGTCTTTGGTATATCTGCAAATCTGCATCCACAGAGGACCTTAGGCGCCGAACTTTGGGTGTGGTATAATGAGTTCAAGAGTTTTACCTGGATCCTCAACTCGAGTCCGCCAGTCTGGTTTACGTATAACCCGCATACCTGGACCATTCCTCTCGAATTTAAGGGATCTCTTGTCGTTTATGTGACTCTAACAGCATTGTCACGATGCACACGTACAGCTAGACTATGCTGCGAGCTCGCGCTCATCTTCTACTTCATCTGGATCGTCGATGGCCTGTACTTTGCCCTTTTTGCCGGCGGGCTCCTACTTTGTGATCTCGACCTCTTAGCCGCCAAGGACGAGCTTCCTACTTGGATGACTCGCCATCTCAAATCCTACTCCTCGATAATCTTCTATGTCTTGTTCATCACCAGTCTCTATCTCGGCGGCGTTCCATCTTACTCTAGAGAACTTGCAGACTTGCGCTCCTCGCCAGGCTGGCAACTTCTCTCATACCTCAAGCCCGATGCTGCCTTCGATTACAAATGGTTCTACCAATTCTGGGCCGCCATCTTCCTCGTTGCCAGCGTACCCCGCATCTCCTGGCTCAAGAGTTTCTTCGAAACGCGCTTTTGTCAGTATCTAGGCAGGATAAGCTACATGTTCTATCTCGTCCACGGACCTATTATGTCGACGCTAGGAGATCGTCTTTATGCCGCAGTTGGCATGCAACGTACCAATCATGCTATCGTTGTCCCTCACTGGATCGGCCGGTTTCCTATTCCGTCTATCGGCCCGCTGGGTCTGGAACCCAATTTCCTGCTGCCTCATCTTATTTTACTGCCGTTTACGCTGTGGATTGGTGAGGTCTTGACGGTTTTAGTTGATGATCCCTGTGTGAGGTTTGCGGCGTGGTTGCAGAAACTGACTATGCCTGCAGCCGCGAGCGAGGGACCGATTCTACAGCAATTCGAAATTCGTGATGACCCTGTTTTCATCAGTGAAGACTGAGAATCGTAGAAGTCATAGCTAGATTGAAGTACACTGTCAACATTTTATTGTTTTATCTGGCTCTCCGCTTTCCTTTGTTATCCATCTTCTGAGCTATCAAGAGGCAAGATCGTTGTCACCCTGCTGTGATCGTCCGTAGAAAGCGTTACGGGAACCAGTATCTTGCATTTGATGTTAATCTACTTGGTCCTCGAATGTATTCCTTACTAGGAAATCCTCACTGCCGCTGCCCACGTTTTACACATCCCGTCCTTTCACATCCCTTCCCTTCAAATCCTATCTCTTTACACACCCAGTCTTACCTCCCATCCTCCATCCTCCATCCTCCCTCCATAAACCTTCCTCTCTCGTCCTTACCTCTCTTCCTCTCCCATCAACCCCTTCAAGATCGAAGCATCGGCGCCTGACGTGTGCACAATTATATATTCTATACCTTGCCGCTGCCGCGGCGCCAATACTCTATCGGTACGGGCGTACGCGACTCGGGTTCCGATACCACCTTAATATAATAGTGGTTTTATCGGTTCGGTGGGTGTAAGAGGGAGGTAGGGACGGAGTCTGGGAGTAGGGCGTAAGTGTGCTGTTTTAGTTGGACAAAAGGTGGGTGCGGAGGGAAAGAGAACGGGAAAGGTCAAAACGACAAGGGAGATGTATCGAAGGGTGGTGGAAAAGGGTTCGGAGGGGAAAGAGGGGATAGATGTTCTAGGGCCCTGTAGCCCCAATGAATTGAAGGGTGGATGATTGCGTAGTCACGCAACTACCAAATTCGCTTCCTCCACTATAGCGTGAGTACTTGTGCGATAGACTGTTTGTTATAGTGCCTACTGCGCTTACAAAGATGGCCTAAGATCTGATAGCACAATGAACACAATAATGCCTGGGTCTCGTCTTGGGTTGATATGTAACGAACGGTCCATGCAGTAACGCAATCGACACATATGCCTTCCCTGCTGAGTGGACAGCAAGCAACAAGCTGTCCGGTCCGGTGCCCGACTTGCAATCAACATCTTGCATTTCGAAGTAAGTTATTCCATGTTTGCGAAGTGCGTAAGGATGCGAGACAGCTTTCCAACGCTTATATTGGGATAGAAGAGCGGTGATTAGAGTTATATTGAAGGAGAAGGAGAGGAAAACTATGAAGCACAACCAGCTGAGCGGAGCGAAACACAACTTTTCCTAGATGAGTAAAGATTGTTGACTTGAGAAAGGTGAACAAGAAAATCAGAAACGTTTGTGAACTACCCGAAAGGGCGTACAACACTCACCGCAACGACTATTGTAATGCACAGAACAAAGAAGAGACAGATCAGTATGAGGGCAGGGCCATTAAAGTCCAGACACGGTCTGAACAAAACGCCAAAATTTGCCATTTCATGAGAAAAAGATAAGCTCAACTAAAAAAGAGCGACAAGAATCGAAAAGGACTCCCGATAAACTTCACACCACAAATCTCTTCTCCATACCACTTGCCAGATCCAGCATCTTCACCGACCGCTTAACCAGTGCAGAGACCAGCCTTGGGAGGCTCGCAACCACCAGCACAGCCCTTGAACATCTGACACTTGGTTCCAGCATCAGAGCAAGTGTTCTTAATCGTAGCAGTATCTCCATAGTTGGAATTAATACCGACCAGCAAATCTCCATTCTTAGCAGTGACACCCTCGATGTAAACATTGCGCTTGCATTGAGACTTGCAGTTACCACAACTGCGGTAAAGTTTGCCAAAGTCCTCGACGTAGTAGTTGATGATGTTTACGGTGCCGCAGCCGTTGTGTTGGACCACCTTGTCGGAAGCGTGGTAGGCGCCTCCGCCGATGATCCAAGATTGGCTGCCCGCTTTGTCGTTTTTGATGCTGATGGCGTCTTCGCAGACGTCTTCGAACCAGACGTATTCGAGGGTGCAGTGGCCGTCGCAGTGGACGCCTTCGGCTTGGTTCTTGCCGATGATGACGTTCTTCAGAGTGGCTCCGGCTTCGAGGAGGAAGACGGCGTCGGCTTTGCCTGTGGTGGAAGAGAGATGTTAGTCATCGATGAAGTGGAGGAGATCGAAGGTTTGATGCGGTGTAGCTTACCTCCTTCACTTTGACCGCTGCAGGCGCCAGCGCCGCGGTCGTAGCGGTTCCATTTGCCGTCAAAGGTCTGACCGGCCTTGACGGTGATAACTGCCTTGTTGGTCTTGGTGCCAACTGCCTTGGGAACGCCGCCAGTGTAGCCATTGCAGGCGAGGGCAACAGGCAGGAGAGCTGCGAGCCAGAGCTTGATACCGGCAACCATGATGAAAGAGTGTGGTTGGAGAGAGAAAAGAAGTGAAAGACTGATTTGGGATGAGCTCTTTTTCCTCCGAGGACCTCAACACCTTCTTATATTCCTTGCCTCTGCCTTGTGGATGGGAAACCAGCCTTACCTTCAGCATACACCGTCCCGCACATGGTCCGTCAAATGTCGCTTCGTCTACGGATGTTCTCGTCTTCTCTAGCATATTGCAGCCAAGCAGAAAGGCGCTACGGCCGGTGTGCGCTCGTCAAGGTTCATTCAGCCGTCACGACCTAGTGTTTCTCGCTCGCTACCTCTCTATAGATGAGCCAAGCATAGTAGCAGTGGTTCTGGGTCCGAGAGGCGCGTTTCAAAGTAGGGTGCACCAACAACGCTGAGATATGGAGTAGGGCTATTGCATTGCAAAGACCAGCCCTGTCCCATGCGGATACATGCAGCTGTCTGTCAAAGTGTTGATTAGCCAAGCAAGAAGGAGTGTTTCAAATGTCGGGGTGCATGGTCGGCCAAGTCTTTTTTGCTGGTGATGCTTTCTTGCACTGCCACTGCCAAGGACTTTTTGCAGAGTGCTTGTTTAGCGAAAAAATGCTTCATGTCTTGAACTTGTAGTCACTGGTTGTAATTATCCTCTGCTACCTTCTGAATATAGAGATAGCTCAGGGTAATTCAATAGGTAGCGAGATACTTCTGCGATGTAGCCGTCACGAGCTGGACCTGGGCGTCATAAAGGCGGAATATATCAACCAAGCGAGGACGGACGAGCAGTAGGTTCACCTTCGGAGGTCTCGGATGTTTCGAGAGACGGTATTCAAGTTGTCATGCCAAGGTGAAGCGTTGTTTCTGTATCCTCAAGCGGCGTGATGAGGCTGGCGAAGTAGGTTCGAATTGGTATAGTGATGAGCCTCAGAATTGAGCCGGACAACATGGCCGTCAACAACACATCACGGGCTGCGGGAGATATGCGACGATTGGCAATAAAGTGGGACCTTTTCGCCTATCTTCTCCCATGTCCCCTCCATAGTCCGAGTTATTGTCGAGCTTTGACTGAGGCAAATTGTTGGCCAGTCCAGGAAGCCTCAAGTCGCACCGAGTGTGTTTCGTCTTAATGTAGGAGACATGGATAGAACGCCGGGGGGAGAGATCGAGAGGAGACCTAATCATCTGCGCATTCGCAAACCAACGGATTCACCGGGCCATCCTTGACCGAAAGATTGGCTTGGAATTCTTTCGGAGCCACGTTCTAGTGCAAGCTGCCTGCAGGTTGATACAGTGACATGCCATAGTGCGACCAAGACTGACACAGTCAATCCTTGTCCTGTACAACGCTCAGAAGGACCTGGATGCTCGGCCGAACTGCAGAAGGTAGAAGCTGTCTTGTGTCGAATCGGAATGGCCGACTATGTCGTAAGAGAGCGGTTCAAGTCGGGCGTATCGGTGCGGGAACAGCGGTAGTAATGGCAGTCAAAATGTGACTGCCCAGAGAAGTGCTCGTTTCGCTAGCGAGAATCGTCGAAGCACCAAAACAGCGTACGGCTTGGCGAAAGGCGCCGGAGATGGGGACACGCTGTCACATTGTGAGGCAGGAGCGAATTGAAGTAAGCCGATGGGTGTTTGGGTGTCGACAATCGACCATGCGACGAACTGAGGTTTAGGATGAAGAAAACAGCAGATTGCCTTCTTCAAGAGCCAGGTATCACGAAAGGACGCGTAGCCTCGGCCGCGGTCGGCCGAGGAGCATGTCATGACCGAAGAAATGGTGGGAGATGTTGGTATGCCGCGTGTACAAGATGAAACGAAATGGCGCGCGAAGCCGAAACAGGAAAAACTCAAGATGACCGAGATCAAGCAGATGTTGGAGGAATCAGATAAGATATGTACAGACCATGCGCTAAGTTAAAAACATGTAAGGATAAAAGGACAAGTCGTGAGTTCGTGCTGAGAATTAGTGGCTGATGCATCTCGACCAACCTGTGATGATGGTTAGAGATTCGCGAGTCTGAAAATGACGAGCTAGGGATCAACATACCAGGCAGACCGCATCCAAAGCCAACCACGAGGTAAACGAGGAAGACAATGACAAGAACCAAGAGAGCCATCAACTTGACATTCTTCCACCACATTCTCCTCCTGAGGCCTCTGCTTCGGACGCGGAAGTCATGAGCAGAGCCTCCCAAGCGGTCAGTCTTGTCGACCAACAGATCAATTCTTTCGCCTCTTTCCAGAACTTGTTCAATGTTCTTGCTCATGATGTCTCTGACGTTGTCGATCTCGGCCTGGACATTCTTGAAGGCGTCTTCCTGGCCAGCTTTTGTCGTTCCGTACTCAACCATCAACTTCTTGAGATCCGAGTTGAAGGCGGCAGCGCCATATGATGGGAGCGAAGAGAAGTCGGTATTGCCTTGTTGCGACAAGAAACGCTTCTTGATCTCGACAAGGTAGCCAAAGGGAATGCGACGGCCTAGGTCTTGCTTGGCGATGACGAGGTATGTGAGGCCAGGTGCATTGTCAGCGGAAGCTGGAGCAGCATCTGCAATGTAATGGATGTGGTTTGCGCCGTGGGTGTAAGTCAACTTCTGAGCTGACGAATGATCAATCTTGGGGAGGATGAGCGATGCCAGTGACGAGGTTGCTGAGGCGGCGGAGGTAGTGTGTTCGGCGAGGATCGTGCTCTTGTATGCGATACATGAGTAGAGCAAGGGCGTTGCTGTGCTGCTCGAGGATGCCATGTTGGATGTTGGTTGTAATTGTGAAGATGATTCGCAACGAAACAACCAAAGAACTTGGTCGAGACTCGAAGGCGCCTGTTGCATCATTGCCGTTTGATTGGCGGCCGCCTCGATCACGTGAACAAGGGTCCCCCCACAATTTCTCCGCTTCCTTCCATCTCCCTCTCCAACTCACTTGCACAAAACTGCCTTGAGCAAGCAAAGCTGTATAACTCGATATACAGCAGGCGCTCTGGTACACCTGCACCTCAACTGACTCTGATGTTGTGACTTCAACCGGATCGCAGTCCCGTAGAGCCGCTAGAATGCCATCATCCATATCACGTTTCACCGGCCTCATGCATCTCGTACCGCAGCTTCGGACAATTTACGAGCGACCCCTCTCAGCCTGAATCCTGCTATTTCTTAGTTCGTTGCCCGTCTTTGCAGTAGGTCGTTCTTTCTCTTTCGTTTGTTCCCAGCTCCTCCTCAATCCATCACCATGAAAGACCCACCAATCGCCTCATCGCCGGAGAACGCTTCAGTGCTTCGTCCAGACTTCTTCTGGGGGTTCGCAACAGCTGCTGCACAGGTTGAAGGAGCATGGGATGCCGATGGGAAGGGTGACTCCATCTGGGATAAGTTCTCACGCATCCCTGGCAAGATCATTGATGGTAGTACCAATGCCGATGCTACTCGCGCTTATGACTTGTACAAAGAAGACGTCCAACTACTAAAGAAGCTCGGTGTCAACTCTTACCGCTTCAGTCTTGCTTGGAGCCGAATCATTCCTCTAGGCGGCAAAAAAGATCCTGTCAACGATGCTGGCCTCCAGTACTACAGCAATCTTGTTGACGAGCTACTGGCTAACAATATCACCCCCTTTGTCACTCTTTTCCATTGGGACACCCCTCAAGCACTCGAAGATCGCTATGGTGGTATGCTAGATCAAGCTCGCTATACACCAGACTTCGAGAGGTATGCAAGAGTTTGCTTCGCTGCTCTGGGCGACCGCGTCAAGCATTGGATAACGTATAACGAACCAGGCGTCTACACACTCGCAGGATACGCTGCAGGAGTGCATGCTCCAGGCCGTTCGTCTTTGCCTGAGCGCAATGACCTTGGTGACAGCAGTACCGAGCCGTTCATCGTTGCGCATACCGAGCTTGTCAGCCACGCTCACGCAGTCAAGATCTACCGAGAGGAGTTCAAGCCGAAACAGAAAGGTGTTATAGGTATCACCCTGCATGGCAACTACAGCGCACCCTGGGACGAGAATGACCCCAAAGATGTCGAAGCCGCTGAACGTGCGCTCCAATTCGAGATCGCCTGGTTCGCTGACCCCGTCTATGGCTCTGGCGACTACCCACCCTGTATGCGCAAACAGCTAGGCGATCGTCTCCCATATTTCACGGATGAAGAGAAAACACTTGTCAAAGGTTCCTCAGACTTCTACGGCATGAACAGTTACACAGCCTTCTACGTCCGTCATCGTGACGAAGCAGCCGATATGAACGACCACAAGGGCAACATCACCTCCCACGATACCAATAAGGCTGGTATATCTCGTGGTGCAGAGAGTGCTACGCCCTGGCTCCGCAGCAACCCAGGCGGTTTCCTCGCCCTTTTGCATTGGATATGGAACCGCTACCAAACTCCCATCTACATCACCGAGAACGGCACTACTGCAAAGGGTGAAGATGACTGGGACCCCTCATCAGGTTTCTGGCTCGACGACACGTTCCGTCAACACTTTTTCGAAGGATACGTGGGCGCTGTAGCTGATGCTGTGAGAAGTGGTGTAGATATCAGAAGTTACTTCGCCTGGACATTCACCGATAATTGGGAGTGGGCTGCTGGCTTTACTGATCGCTTCGGTGGTTCTTGGGTAGACTACAACAGTCCTGAGAAGACGAGATATCCGAAGAAATCAGCATTTGAGCTGGGTAGGATTTTCGATCATCTTATTGAGAAATAAGCGAGTCTATCGCAAAGTTGGTATTCCGATGTCTCGGGTTTCTTGTCCTAATCAATATCGTTTGATGCTTGATATGGTTCAAAGGATGACTCTCGTGAGACAAAGCCGATACATGAGCTCCACAATCTTCGACACCCTATCCGTTGTCATTACCCTATACAATCCTTTAGCAGCGGGTCTGTTGTGAAAATGATGAATTTGCGTTTGTTCGAGAAATCAACAGAGATGTGGACCAGGACCCTCAAAATCGACCGTTCTGCCATCGGGAAACATGACCACACCTTTCCTATCCTCTTTTCTACCCTTTCCTTCATTTTCTTCTCCGTCATCTTCCCCATGGTCAATTGCATCTCGAACTTCCACTTTGCCATCGACCTCTCCATTTTTCCACTGGAACCCAACACTCCACCCCCCTCTACACCTAACACCCATAACCACTCCTTCCTCTCCGAATTCTTTCGGCCAACAAGGCAGTATCCTGATAATCCTCCTCCTATCCCCAGTAATCTCGAAACTCTGCACCAAACACTCTACCACACTCGCCGCAGCTCCAAAGTTCCCATCTGCTTGAAAAGGCGGATGTGAGGAAAACAAATTCAACAACGTACTCTGCTCAAATAAAGCGTGAAAATTCTCCACCATCTTTCCAGGAAGACGGAATCTAGAGAATAGGCACAGTAGATGGGCTCGGGACCAAGAAGTGTGGCCTCCTCCATTGGCGAGTCTGATTTCTAGACTGCGTAGAGCGGCGCGGGAGAGTTGGGGAGAGGCGTCTAGATCGATACAAGTGAATGGGTAAACTCCCAGTAAATGACTTAGATGGCGATGACCGGCTTCCTTGTCTGCGTAATTGTCCACACCCCATTCTTGAAGTCTGCCTGTTTTTGGACATATACTGGGGGCAGGGAGGGATAGCATTGTTTTGCCTACTTCCCGGAGGAGGTGGGGTTTTAGGTGTAGGGTTTTGCAAACGTTGAGGTAATCTTCAAATAGTGAGGAGATGATCGTTAGATCTGCCGTGCTTCCTCTGCAGAAAACGCCTTTTGCGCCTGTGGCATCGATGAAGGTGTTTTCCGGTGACAAGGAAGGATTGGTGACGCGATAGATTTTGCCATCTGGGAATCTTTCTTCGACCAACCAGTCTAAGCAAAACTCCACAGCTCCTTGTAGGACTGGGAAGTTTTTGCGTAGGGTGGAGAGACAAGAGGTGAAGAGGTAGTGTTCCCAGATGAAGGAGCATAACCATGCTCCTCCTAATGGCCAGAGCGTAGCGGGGGTCCAGCGTTCGCAAGGTGCGCAATCGGCCCAGAGATCGGTGTCGTTGTGGCAACACCATCCTCTAGCTCCATACAATTGTTTCGCCACTTTCCCACCAGTTTCGGGCAACGCGAGACGGTGGAGAAGAGAGAACAGTGGGTCCATGGTGGAAGACAGGTTTAGAGGAAGAGCTCCCCAATAGTTCATCTGCAGGTTTATGTTCATGGTGAACTTTGAGCCCCAAGCTGGATGAAATGAGGGATTCCAGAGGCCTTGAAGGTTTGCTGGGAGGTCGAGGTGTTGAGTGGTCGGGGTGTTGCTCGGGCGGCTGCTGGAGAGGAAAAGGTAGCGGGAGTAGTTCGTGTATAGAGCTATCAGTGCGGGTGTGGTGCCTTTCTTGATCCTTTGGTCTGTTGGCAGTGCATCTCCAGATGTTGGTGGGCCTAGTGTGAGTTGCATCTGGCGATAAGCGGATTGATACTGTTGAATATGGTAATCCCAGATCTTGTCTGCGCCACGCTCGAGAGCGGCAGAAACGTCTTCCCGTGCCAGCGTGTCGAAGTTTACATGGCGGAACGTCGTTCTTGCTGCAACTACAATAAATGCGTCTTTGGCATTGACGACCAAAGAGCCACCCTGATTCTCTGTAGTGCCTTCTGAATCCGTACTAATGCCAAGAGCACAGCATGCTCTCACGCTCTGATATCCTCCGGGAGTAATGAGCATAACCATACGATTGTCTATCGTCTCAACAGAATCCAAATACTCATGACTCTCGTACTCAATTTCTCCAACTCTGGTCAACCTGACCACAAACTCAATTGTTTCCTCGCTCTGAACGCGAATCGCAATGACTTGATCAATAACACTCGCCAGCATCTCCACCTTGACCATCTTTCCATCGAAAGCATACTCAGTCCTGTGAACAGCAGTGTCCAGATCCAGCTCTCTCTTATACCCACTCACTCCCTCCCCGTCATGTCCAAAATCAATTTTTACAGTCCCCAACGGTTCGTAATGCCTCTGCCCCGAAGGTGTAGCACAAAACCTCCTATCCACCAATTCCTCAGCTTCAGCATGTTTGCCCTCTCTGACCAATTCTCTCAACTTGGGCAGATGTGCCAAGGCATCTTTGGGCACACGGTTCTGGGGTCCGCCATACCATACTGAATCTTCGTTTAGACAGAGGAGTTCAGTGCCAGTACGTCCATGGATCATAGCACCCAATCTGCCATTTCCGATGGGTAGAGCTTCGTTCCATCCTGCGGCTGGTTTGTCGTACCATAGCTTTGAGGATTGTGCCATGGTTTTTTGAGTTTGGTGGTTTCCTGAGTGGGAGATGAGGTTGGCGAGAGAAACACGGTTCGGTGTACATTGTCGCGTGCGTGAATGGTGGAAGCTGCACTACTGCAAGAAGTGAGGGGTACGGGGGCGTGTTCGTGGGCTGAGGTGGTGTGGTGTGGTTCGTGGGATGTTTGCGGGGTGTGGTACAGCAAAACGCGGGGTCAGGGTCATGATCCTACGGAAGAACTCCGACAAGAAATCGAACCTTTGGATATGCATTGGATGTCCAGCTTCGCACTTACTCAGGAAGGGCACTGTAGCTGGCCGCGTTCCAGGTCCGAGCCCTAAGGGGTATAGCTGTTGAAATATGTCGTTTAGCCTGTTTACACGCGATCAGTACATGCATGCCTCGTATCAAACGTCCAATAGAAAGAAGTCGATGGAGCAAATTGCTCACGAGTATATGGAAGATCATAATGCCGTTGCATAGACCTGAATTTTGCCTGTTGTGTTCAGAAGGCTTCCAGCAGGAATGGTGTAGTTTTCGCTGTAGATCCTAGTCTAGCCAGTGTTAGATCCCATGGATTCGGTCTTGAGTCTGTATCGCATGACCATAGGTATAGGGCAAAGCGGACCTCAGGGCCGAGGGCTCAATTAGATGATGGTTGTGGGCAAAGAAGATAAGATCATGCTTCGCACCACATTAGTGGTCGCTCCTGCGTGATTATACCAGAATCTTCTCCCTTCTCGACCTACTACACTGCAGCGCAGGGACTCATCATGGGTAACGCAGGCGAAGAAGTCCACGAGCTCGCCGACGTCGACCTCAAGCAAGCAACCCTACACACTGAAGAAGTCGTCATAACACGCCTCACCGAAGAAGACGTCCACCGCCTCTCTCGCGACTCCCTCACCATCAAATCCAGAGCTGGATGGCGCCTCGCCATGATTCTGTTTGTCCAAGGCTGTAACCAAGCAGGCTATGGTATAGACTGGGCAGTTATTGGCGGTATAAATGCCTTACCGGCTTTGCACACTTATTTCGGCTTTGGATATAGTGGATCCACTATTGGTGTTATTAATGCTTTGATGACGATTGGCACCGTCTGTGGTGCTCCATTCTTGGGGCTGGCTGATGTGATTGGGCGAAGAGGTGTCAATTTTGCTGGCAACGTGATTGTTATTTTCGCTGCGCTGTTGCAAGCTTGGTCGAAGAACACAGAGATGTTTATGGCCGGAAGGTGAGTTCGTTGACGTCGTCGTGATTGACTGATGCTGACCTTGAGACAGGTTCTTCATGGGCTTCGGTACCGCGCTTATGAGTTCCAGTCAGTACATGGCTGAGATATCGCCAATTCATCTGAGAGGTAGACTGGTCGGTATCTTTGGAGCCTGCTTCCAAGTCGGATCTCTGGGTATGACTGGTGCTATGATCGGTCTGACCACACTCGAAGGCAACTACTCCTGGCGCATTCCTTTGCTGCTCCAAGCAGGTCTTGCTCTGGTCGTCTGCTCCACCATCTACTTCTTAACGCCCGAGAGTCCTCGATACCTGGTCAAAGTCGGCAAGAGAGATGCTGCAAAGCATGTCATTGCCAAGTACCACACCACCAGCGGTGATATTGACGAGCCATTGGTCAATGTCGTCATCAGTCAAATCGATGAATCTCTAGAAAACGAGAAGGCGCTTGCAGGAGCATGGTGGGACTACCGAGTCTTTTTTACCAAGCGTGTTGGTTTCCGTATGGTTGTCTTGACTTTGTACTCCATCTTCCAGCAGTGGAACGGAGGTGGCATCATTACCTACTACCTGACTCCCGCTCTGATCATGGTCGGCATCAAGAAGCCAATGGAACAGCTTGGCATGTAAGTCCAATTCGGAACCCAGAGTCCAGTGGAAACAAGGACTACCACTGACAATGAGTTAGCCAACTCGGCTCAACAGCCATATACTTCGTCTTCACTCTGTTCGGCTCCTACATCATCGATAAATTCCGCCGCCGTACCCTCATCTTCGCCGGCCTAATCAGTATCATCATCCTCCAAACAGCGACAACAATAACCTCCTGGCAATATAGTGTCAACCCCACCCATGCAGCAGCAGGATTGACAATACTTTGGGTTTACAGTTTCCAAGTCTGCTCTGCAACCTTTATCGCCACGATGCACAATCTGTATCCCGTGGAAATCTTGTCGTTGGCATTGAGAGCTAGAGGTATGGGTGTGTATTCCTTCATCCAAGGAGCAGCGGGAAGTGTGCAGAATTATGGCATTGCGGTTGGCATCGACAAGCTCGGCTATAAGATTTGGGCTGTGTATGTGGTGTACAACAGCCTTCAGCTTATCGCGTCATATTTCGTATTCCCGGAAACCTATGGCTTGAGTTTGGAGGAGATTGATGTTGTATTCGAGACTCCAAACGTCAACCCGGTCAAGATCAGTTTGAACATCCAGAAGGCGAAGAAGCAGAGAGCTGTGTTGGAGGAAGAGGTTGGCGGGTTGAGTGAGAAGGTTTGATGACGGATAGGACTCTTTTAGCCGTAGTTTAGCCGTCACTTTTCGTTGAGTATCACACCCTGTTCTGTCTTATCCGGACATCTCAGACAACCAGCGCACTCGTCATGCACCTAAACAAAAAGCAAGATGATTTTCGCATCGTTGAGCTTGTTCAAAGAGAGCGTACAAAAGTACTGCCCTTCGCGGACAGCATGTTTGACTCTCAAAAACACCTTGCCTTTAGATGAGGAACCATTTCGATTCGCATAATCGCACAGTGAGTGAAAAGAAAGTGTGTATGTTTCTCAACGCAGAATAAATCTAAAATCTCACGAGTAACGACTCGCTTAACCAACCTTTCGTTTTACGAGAAGGATAGTGGCATGCGGTCATGAATTGTCGAAGGTGTTTTGACCAAAGACAGCGGAATCAATGAAAGCCCAGTAGTTTGCTCAGATAGGGAGAGTCGAACACGGTACTCTCGTTCACAAAAGTACAGAGTTGGGGTGACGTTCAAAAAGCAGAGAAACGTTTGACACAGGAGGTATGAGCAACGGAATGTATTGTTAGCTAATTTGCATGCAGAATGTGGTGAAAGACCATAAGGGTCGAGCAACGTTTTAGCATGCATTAGCTGGAAAAAGCATGGGGTAATCGCAGAACAATGACGAGCATTGGAAGACAGCAAAACAGCAGAACAGCAGCAATCCTCCGAGAGCAGGAATTTTACTGAGGACCGTCGGATGCCTCCTCAACGGCAACGGCAACCTCGGCAGGGTGCTCGACGGGCTTGTCGGTAGGCTTGACCGAGAACTTGAGGTCGGCCATGAATGACTTCTTGCGCTTGATATAATCCTTCTCCTTGTTCTTGATTTCCTCCTTTGAGCCAAAACAGATATTCTTGATTTTGAGAACATCCTTGGCAGCACCCTTTCCATGAGCACTGTCAACAGCATCGGCCCACCATTGGATGTCTTCCCAAAACTTGTCTCCACCGTTCATGTGGCGGTTACTGTCGGTCTTGCAGTGGACGATGCGGTCGAGGAGGATAGATTTGATGTTGGTGGCGGAGGTGAGCATCGCAAAGACGTGGTGGACGTCTTTGGCGGTGACGATGTAGTCAGACCAGCCACGAAGAACGATGTGACGCAGCAACATGCGGTTGGCAGGACTGATACGAGCAAGGAACAGTTGCAGAGTAGCGGGGTTGGTGAAGTGGAACGTCTGACCATAGAAGAAGGGGAGAGCCTCATCTCTGAAAGCCTTACAGACGCGCAAAAGGACGGGCTGGAGCGAGGTGCGGTTCTGCTCGTTGGTCTTCTCATGCTTGATATGGAACCTGTGAGAACCCCAGCGAGTGGGCTTCTTGACCATGTAACCGCGGAAGAAGTTGCGACCATGGCCTTTGCTGACGTAGGTGAGCTCCCTGGCGGACTCGACGAGGGCTTCCTTGTAGATCATGACGCGGATCTCTGGAGGCAGGTCCATGAAGGGGAAGGGGACATCCTTGATCTTCTTGGGCTTGTTGGCCTTCTTTGCCTTCTTGGCTGCCTTCTTCTTCTTCAGCGCCTTCTCCTGGGCCTTCATCTTTCTCTGCGCAGTCACATGTCAGACGCTGGATTACTGCGCATTCGTTCGGTGCTTACCTTGTCGGTGGTGAACTCATCGGCGTCGGGCTCGCTGTCAGAGCTGTCGGAGTCGGAGTCCGGTGACTGGTCGGCGACAGGCTCGGCGGTGGCTTCGACCTCGACAGGGTCATCTTCAACAGCGATGTCGTCGTCAAGCTCGGTAGGCTCGACGTAGTTAACTTGAGCGCGGTTGCGCTTAGGGCGAGCGGTCGACATGCCGGGATGGTGGAAGTGGATGTCGGGGCAAGGAATTAGGAAGCGGGTGCGCAAGTAAAAGCGATATTGCAAAAATTGCGAATAATGAGAGTCAGACATGCCGAGCATCTAACGCCACTTCTCGGCCTTGTGAAATTGAAAACTCCGTGTTGTTTTCAGGGTTCGAGCGAGGGTCTCAAGTGGCAGCTACGTGTTGGCAGCGAGACGTACGACGGTCTGGTTACATTGAAGATTCGTAGGGAGCTTACAAGACCGCGGTGTCGAATTTAGAGCTGCTGACAGAGCTCAAGATATCGCATGACGGACTCGCGACTGGCGGGATCGCCTATCGTATTCTAGGTCAGCATAGCCCGGGATCTGCTACGATTCTCTTTTTGAGCATGCTGCATTGCTTTGAATGACATGGGCATGCGATCGAGACGTCAGAACGTCGAGGCTTCGATGGCTTTGTCAACAACCTGACGTTTCGACCTCCAGGCCAGCTCAGAAGTTGGCGCCCCAAAACCTCCTACTTGAAGTTCAAGATTGTAAGCTTCAGATCGCATTGCAGAGTGTGTTCCTCATATTGAGACATGGCCAAAGAGGGCTCGTCATAACAACAGAATGAGTCTCTCAATGAAGGTTGGCGCATCATGGAAGGACTGTGCATGTCGACATTAGTTGGCTACTTCCTGTGGTTAAAATATCGAGACCAGACGATATGGGCTAAACCTGGGCTACGGAGGTCATATCGAGATCAGCGACTCTCGATCTCGTTGGCCATCAGTATTGAGACATTAGGTCCAACTACCTTTGTTGGGGATGACGCTGATGCTCGAACACTGAGCATTATTACAGGCATTAGCGGACTGAAATCGGATATTGAATACTCATATGGCAAGAGCAAGTGTATTGATAGCATGTCAAGATCAAGGCTGCTCAATATTGTGGACTGCAACATGGAGACGGCCATCAGAAGCACTGTGATTTTCAAGACGAATCTGACTGCCCAGTGAGAGTCGCGGCTACAGCAGCTCTCACTGGGCGTGTCATGATTTGTCAAAAGCATCTTGCAATTTGATGCGTTCGGTTGAGCAGGCGGTGAAGCTGGGTAGTCAGGAAGGAGCGATCGAGGTGTGGGTTGTGTGGCAGTTTGCATTGTTTGCACCTGCATCTCCCCAGCTTTGGCCATCAAGGGACAAGTTTACATTCATCCACTCACATCCCCCATTTGATCACGCTATTCCTCAATTCACAACCAAATCGCCGCCCTCGTATTCTACTGCAACGAAGCATTCTCGTCTCACCGTATCCAAACAAAACACGACCGGAATCATGGACCCCTACTCATCAGAAGGAGGTACAACAACAGCCCCTCAACCCTAAACACAGCTCCTGAGCACCCGTCTAACCATCAATCAGAGCTGGTAAACATGCACACAGCCTTCGTCCAAGGCCAATATCAACAAGTCATCGACTTCGACACATCAATCTTCAGCGCTCCCAACCAGCCTTCTGCCCAAATCCTCAAATACCGCGCCCAACTCGCCCTGCAAGATTATGATGCCGTATCATCTTCCATCTCCTCCTCAGACGCTTCCTCGGACCCTTCTCTCGCTGCCGTAAAGGTCTACGCTTCGTACGCCGCTTCATCTTTCACCTCCGACTCCGCCGTATCGCAAGCCGAATCCCTGTCGCAGAGCAACAGCGACAACCTCTCAGTCCAGCTTCTTTGCGGTGCCGTCCTCGCCCGCGCCGGCAAGACCGACGAAGCCATCGCTCTCCTCTCCCAACACCAGGGCAGTCTTGATGCTGTAGCCATGTCGACCCAAATTCACCTCAGCAACAACCGCGCTGACCTCGCAGCAAAGGAAGCAAAATCCGCTCGCTCATTCGCACAAGACGCACTGCTTGTCAATTTGGCAGAGAGCTGGATCAGTCTCCGTGAAGGAGGTGATGCAAAGTATCAACAAGCATTCTATGTGTTTGAAGAGCTGGCCCAGGCACCTGGTTCATCCGCCGTCACATCGTTGGTCGCACAAGCAGTGTCAGAGTTGCATTTGGGTAGATACCCTGAGGCCGAGACTGCGTTGCAACAGGCTCTGGATATCGAGCCTGAAAACACCACTGCATTGGCAAACGCTGTTGTTCTATTTACTGCCACAGGTGATGTCGAAAGAGCCGCTGAGATGAAGAAGAAACTACAAGGTAGCAAGGGTGGTGAGGAGACTGAGCTTCTCCAAGGTCTTGCAGCCAAGAAGGAGGCCTTCGATGCAGCTTGCGAGAAGTACCAGCCCAAGTTCGAGCCCTAGTCTGGTTCACCTATACTGCTATATAAGAGGCTACAGGAAATCCGCCAGTTCAAGTTAGATTCAAAGCGGATTGACAAGAATCAGGAATGGCGACAATACAGAAGAGACATGAAGCGGTATGAAGAGAATCAAGAGGAGTGGCGGAAGTTCAACGAGAACACGAGGCAGCGGAAACGGCAGGAGGGAGAGAGGCTGGAGAGGGAAAGGCTGGAGCAGAAAAGGCTAGAGCAGGAAAGGCGTTCGGGTAATATCATCAAAAGAGGACTTTTCAACACCCAGGAATTTCTGAATTCATTCGAACCAGAAGATTTCTTTTCGATCAGCGAAATTCTACATGAGACCGGTCAAGGTATGAAAGCAGCATGGAAGGATATCGTCAGGTAGCCCCATAAGTGAGGAAAACCACACACCCAAGCACACAATATTGCTTTTTTCGTCTCGTCTGCAGTTTCCCTATCGATAGTCCGTCCTCTTCCAAGCTGGAAAACAAAAACCACTTTGTCTTTGTTTTAATCTTTTATACTTCGTTGAATTGAGTATAGTGTTGCGTTTCTGAAGCACCTGGTTGACGATATGTAAAAACAGGCTTTCTGTATCTAGACATGCTTTGAAGGGTTTACCATACTGGATTCAGAAAAGCGGGTATGTGTATACTATGCTAGGATCATCACGCAGATTAAAGTAGTAGATCATCCAATCCCATCTTTTTCTAACAGACGATCATGCTACATACTTGTTTTGCTAGGTTTCTTGCACACCACTATCTTCCCTCCAACCCTTCGACCCTCGACCTTTCCAGTCAATCGTTTCTTGTATCCAACACCTTGCCTTTGCTTTCCTTGATAGAGGAGCAAAGATTCCCGCAACCTATAATTCGATCATCGTCCCGCTCCCGGACCCCAAACTCCGACTCTCCCGTTTCTGTTTCTTGTTCGAGAGTGCCGTATAGATAGCATAGTCTTCACTTGATTATCACAAGTCTTGTAGTCATGGGGTGTAGATGTAAGTGTGAGTTTATTCAGTGGGGTGTGGTACATTTGGATGTACCAAAGTTGCAGAAAGAGTAGTATCAGCTTCCTTGTCGGTCTTGATTTATGCAATCCTTCGGGTGTTGGGTTTGATGGTTGAGTTTTGTGTTTTTACTTGGTTTTTTTTTTGGGAAAAGTGTTTCCGTGTGTTGGTGACTTTGGTGTTGATTCGAAGGAATAACTTGGAATGATTGTTTTTACTCCTATGATGCTTGATGTAACATGCAATATGCAATATGCAAACCCAATGCCCACATGCGATGAATGCAGAAGCAAATACAAACGCAACCTATCCCTCCCCAATAATGCGATGCGTAGAGTAAGAAAGAAACCAACCCACCTGAGGAAAATGTACCACAGGATCCTAACAGACCTCGACTTGTAGACTCTTTTCCTCTACTTTCCAGAGTCCTCCTATCTCCTCCCTTGACCCTGGTCTTCTCAACACTCATCACCATCTCGCCCCCTTGATCTCAAAGAATCCTCCAAAGTCACCCCTATTCCAACGCTCGATATCCCCACCACAAAGCCTCCACAATTTCCTCTCTAATGCTTTTTCTTTGACCTCTTTCGGTGATTGAGATTTACGGACCTTATCCTGTAATTGCTCCACCGGCTCTAGGAACACACTGCTGAGGCCTTGATGTTGGGCAACAGAAGACGGAGCAGCGTGGAAAGAAGAGCTTGCCGGGGAGATGGGACGTTGAGGTGTAGTTGCTGGAGATGGCTTTCTCGAAGCCTTGAGTTGGGGTATCGGAGGTAGATCTTGTCGGGGTGTCATTTTGGGCTTTCGACGAAGGGTGCGCGCTTGTTGTGTAGCCAATCTTTTATTAGCCGCGACGGCAGACCTGCGTTTTGGCAATTCAAACGACGCTTCGATTTCCGTATCCGGTTCGGTTTCCGTACCCAGGTCGAAAGTGACGTTTGGCTCTAGTAGGGAGGAAGAGTCCATGATACTAGGGGTGTTTTGAGCTGTTCTGGGCGCGGTGAATTGGAGTTGACGTGCTGCTCCTGTGCGGCTGCTTTCTGCTCTACTCGGTTCCGGGCGTGCTGGAGGGGGGAATGAGAAATCCGCTCGCTTTTTCGGACTCTTCTTCGGTGAAGGTGGGTATTCGATGCTGAGGTTGCTGGGGTCGCGAGTTTGCTTTTGAGGACTCTTCTTGGGAGAGGGTGGGTATTCTGCTTCCGAGTCTGTCATTGAGACGTCGACCAGAGGTGCTGGAGGAGGTCCTTGACGTCGTGGTGATAGTCGGGGGATTGGAGCCATGATTGGGGATGTGTCTCGGTCGGCGGGTAGGAGTTCGGATGAGTCGTCTGCCATGATAGGGGTGGCGTTTGGTGCAGGGAGTCGGACAGCACCAAAGACATCGTCTCTGGCAGATTGACGTACAAAGGGACGTGACGGCGCTGATGTTCGAGTGACAGGCGGTGGAGGCGGCGTGTCTGCTCTCGTCGCTTTCCTCCCAGTCTCGTTCGGCGTCCCCATCATCTCTCTCGGCAGAGGCGTTCCTCTCCTCCTCGTCCTTCGTGCAGACCCCAAATTCAGCGCCGAATCTTTACGTCCCAGATCCTCCTTCTCTTCACCCCTACTCTGTGCTTCCGCCACAGCCTCCTTGAGATGTTTCGGCACAGCGGATTGGAACTTGGTCATCATCCTCGCCCTTTTCTCAAACTGTCCCCAATCCCCTTGCTCCAGGAACATACCCGCCTCGGCATTCAACGCACTACTCGCATTCGGCTGCACCAACAAACAAGCAATCGTCACCAACACATCCCTCAAAGTCAACTTGACATCCCAATCCCTCTTCAACGTCTCGACACAAACAGCTCCAGTCCTATCATCCACATTTGGATGGAAAATCTTGTCGCGAAAATATGCCTTTGGCGGTTCCTGAGGATATGTAGTCGGGATTTTGAGATGCAATTTGAAGACGCCGTGTTCGTATGGTGTGGCTTTTGGTCCTGCGAGTAATATGTCTAGGGATGTGAGGTCGGATTCTGATGGTGCTGAGGGGTCGAAGAGGTAGTTTGGTGGTAGTGGGTTGTTGTGTAGAGCTGCATGATCGCCGGCTAGACGACGCAATGAACGTGAGTTCTTTTTTCCACATCACAAAAGTCAGCTTGTCATAGACTCCCATGGACCGAATTCGATGTTGTGTTTACCATCATTTTCAGAAGTCTGGTCGTCAATGCCCGTCTCTGTCCACACCTAAAAATGTGCTCCGTTTACTCGGTTCACTCCTTTCACAAAACCAATGCAACGCGCAGGCCCTCGGGAGATTCCAGTATCAATTCTCGAAGAATACTTCGGTTCGCAACACAATCTAGGTTTTCGGGTGTTTGCTGTTTCTGATAATTCCTGCTGCTGCTTGCTTGTTGCTGATGTTGCGAGATTTGTTGTTTGTTATGCCTTGTTTGTTCTAGACTTTCCCGCACGCGCGCGCTTGAGGCGGAGGTCGCGGGCTTTCAATTTGCCCCATTTTTGGAACAACGCCAAGAGACATGTTTTGTGTTTACCGTGATGGTTTTGAAGCAGCGATTCGACACCAGTTCAAGGACAGGTAGTATGCTACTAGGTTGACGGATATTCTGCTGATGTTTCAAGAGGTATGGGCGAGTATGGGCGAGTTGCTGATGATTGTCAAGCCGGTCGGTCTTCTGACATGTCTGGATTCAGCTTCCTCTCAATCTCAAGCAGTCACAAGTGTAACTCGATGCTTGTAAAAAAGCGTTCATTATGTCGTGTACAGTAAACATACACTATGGATCAATGTGTCCATCATCGTCCCAAAAGAGGACTTGTAGCCCATAAGCCCCAGTATTCAGAAGATACCACTTCCTTTCACTACTCCATCCCAAAAAAAACGCCTGTAATAGTTGTAGATAAAAAATTCCCATATCCATGTCGGATAGTTCCCAGTCCCATTCCCTGCCTTTCCCCGTAGGCCAATCCAGATTGATGCCCTGTATTCCAGAGTCCAAAGAAATTATGATCAAGTTGATTACTCGTCGCTTGACTTGTCAGTCATAGGCTTCAATTCAGCACCCTGACCGCTTTGACCTCGCTTACGACCGCTGCCGAAGTGGAAACCATGGTGACTTGATGTAGGTCTGCTGTCTGGACCATCGTCGTTGCTGTCTGTCAGGCGCGACAAGAAACCACGCTTCTTCGGCTTGGGGTCCTCAAGACCGACATCCTCGAAGCCTTCGTCAGCGGTTGGTAGAGGTCTGTTGAGGGCCAGAGAACTGCGTGGAGGCTGGCGGTGGTATGATGAGTCGAGAGATTGACGGGGACGGCCTTCGGGCGGGATGACGGGAGAGCGTGCTGAGATGTCCTGTAAACAGACAATTAGCATTTAATGAAATGTGTTCGTGAGAAATAGCGACGTACGAAGGAACGTCTGTATGAGTCGAAAGATTCTCTAGAAATGTTGAAAGGCTCATCGCTGAGCATGGCGCGGTGGTTGGTAGAAGAGTTGGTGGAGCTGTTTGACTTGGTCGACCAGAAGTTCTTGCGCTCGGTGGGTGATGGCTGGAAAGGTCGCGTCAGCAATGGAATGGAAGTGTAGGGAGAGATGGTGCATACAGGAAGATAGACGCCGCTGTCGTTGATTTCTGCATCACATGTCAGTCCAATGGCCAGATGAAAGATGGTCGTCCGGGCGCATGCTAACCACTCAGCTTGTATTCAGCAGGCTCCTTGATGTCAATTGAGCGCGGGGCAGAAACATTGCGACGAGGCTCGGGTTGCGGCTCGACGGCGCGCGCAGCGTCCTCGTTGCGACGGAAGGGATTCCTGATGATGGGCATGATTGCGGAGATGCGACGGCGGCTGGTTATTTGTTGAGCAATATAGAGTGGGCTGGGAGATGCGGCGGCCGTGCGGGGTCACTGTGCGATAGTCGATGCTGGCAGATGGATGATGGCGGTATAGTTGGTTGAGAGGATTGAATGTTAGAGATGGTTTGAAGTGGAAAGAAAGATCAAGGTGACCTTGATCCTTGGCTTGGTGTGGCTGCGGAGAAAGGTAACCTCGATTTGGCGTAAAGATGATGCGAATGGGCTGATCTTGTTCCGAGCATTCCACCTTGATTGGCCCAGTCGTGACCACGCCGGCTGCAGGACAAGCCGTTCTCCTTCACGCCCAAGGGCCGCTCACGTTGGTGTCGCATATTGTCCTTATTAGACTTTCCGTTGTCGCTCTCAACTGTTCCCGTCGGAGCCATCAAATCACTGGAGTGCCTTTGAGCCTTTTTGCTTCTGCTATTTGAAACATTACATGGGTGGCTGCGTCAAGCATTTCTCAATCTCGCGCTTCTACAGCTTTACCTCCGACACTTGAAACTGATCACAACACAGCGAGCAGCTGCAGAACGCTCTTTGTTCCTTTGTTCTGCCATGCATCGACTTGGAACTTCCATGGCAGTCACGCTGCCCAAGCCTCGGCACACGGCAGCCACGAAGCCCCTTCCAGCCGTTCTCGAATCAAATCTGCCGGCGCACGGGAAAACGTTCTTTTACGCAATTGATTGGCTTTGCTTATATACAAGTGCTTTTGCTAGCTAAGATACATTAAAAATACTACAACGCTGATCGTTTTATCGTATCATCTTCCCTCTCTTTCAACTTTATAGACGAGATTAGATGCTGAGGCTACCGGTGAGCTGGATGTCGAGTACACTCTTGCCGACATAGATGGGGTAGTTGCCAGATTGCAAGCGCCATTGTTGGCTGACAACATCCCACTCGCTCAGGTCACGTCTGGTGAGGTCGAAGTGGAAGTTGACGCTCTTGCCGGGTTGGACACCTTGCTTGTTGAATCCACGAAGGACCTTGGCAGGGCCACCAGGGATATTGATGTACAGCTGAGCGACCTCAGAGGCAGTGACTGAGCCAGTGTTGGTGATGGTGCAGTCGACAGTAGCAATGACATCCCACAGGGATGCAACACCACCCTGAGCGATGGGGCTGCTAGGAGGGTACTCGGCAGTGCTGACATTGCTGAGAACCTTGCTCTGCAGCGACGAGTAGTTGAAGGTTGTGTAAGTCAAACCATATCCGAACTCGAAGCGAGGAGTAATGTTCTGGGCGATGAAAGCCTTGTAGTCAATGTAGACACCCTCGGTGAAGTTGTCCTGGGTGTAGTAGTTGCTGGTGTTGTCGGGAGTGAGGTGGTGCAGCAGGTTGCCGTAATCAGCAGGCTTCTTGGCGACAGTGTAGGGCATGCGACCACTAGGCGACTGCTTTCCGTAGAGAACCTCGACCAAAGCCTTGCCCGAATCTTGTCCGGGAAGATGTGCGTAGACGATGGCAGTAACGTTGGGGTTCGAGTACCATGCGTCAATGGTGCGGATACCAGCGTTGTGCAGAATAACCATAGTGTTGTTGCACTGAGCAGCAACATTCAAGACAATGTCGTCTGAGTACTCATCCTCCAGGTAAGGACGATCATAAGATTCAGTGGCGAAAGCGTTGATGAAGACAAGGCAGGCCTCAGATCCTCTCTGGACGACAGGATTCTGGCTGTGGAAGTCCCACTGGAGCCAAGTGTCATCCTGCATTGCTTGCTCGGTGATGGCACTGAACGGATCGCTGATGTAAGCAGGCTGAGCAGCACCAGAACCACCGCCAGTTACCATGGTTCCGTTCATGGCGATACCGGGCAGGTTCTCAGAAGGAATGGATGAAGGGCTGACAAACAGCATAAGAAGTTCACTGCTGTTAACACCGCTGACGGGCGAGAATCCGAAGTTGGACAGGGTGAAGGCGGGCGAGTTGTCGGGAGTGTAGCTTGAAGGTGCAATACCATCATAACCGAAGAGCGAGATGAAGCCGGGAGCCTTCAGGGGAAGAGCGTTGTTGACGTTCTTGACAAGAACATGACCTTCAACAGCAGTTTGGAAGGTGCTAGGCTTAGAGGCAGGGTCGCGAGCATTGACGTACTCGTGAGGAAGGGTCAGGTTGACAGGCATGCCGTGGCCAGGGTTTTGCCACTCGGCAAGATGGTACCAAGAAGCGACGATACGAGTGGCCATGTCATCAAGTCTGGTAGAAGCAAGAGATCCGTTGGTAACGGCCTGGCTCAAGTTGCCGTTCATCCAGTAGGCTGAGCTAGGCATAGCCATATCGAGACCAGCATCAGCACTGGCAACACCGGAGTGCTGAGCACCCCAATCAGAGACAATGAAACCCTCAAAGCCAAGCTCTCCCTTGAAGAGACCGTTCATGACCTTGGAGTTCTGGCATCCATAAGAGTTGTTGGCTCTCTGGTATGAGCACATGGCTGATCCGACTCCGGCGTGGACAGCGTCCTGGAATGGCCACATGTACATTTCGTGCATGGTCTTGTCGTCGATGTTGGCGGACATTGAGGCGTTGACTCCAGCAGGGTTACGGTCGAGCTCCTGCTCGTTTCCGATAAGATGCTTGATGCATGAGACAACATTGTTCTGCATGCCTCTGACAGTCTCGAAAGTCAAGCTGCCGGCAAGATAGGGGTCGTTGCTGAAGCCTTCCCAGTTTCTACCACCTTCGGCAACACGACCAAGAGGACCAACGACGGGTCCGAGGAGGACGTTGACACCCTTAGCCTTGAATTCTGCACCCATGTAGTGGGCTCTCTGGTATGCAAGGTTGCGGTTCCAGGTAGCTCCAACGTGTACACCCGAAGCGAAACCAGTGACACCATCTGTACCACGGAGACCGTTTCCAGCATCGCTGAGACAGAGACCAGGGAAGCCAACTCTGGGTACAGAGCCACTGTTACCACCACAGCCATTTGTCTTCGAGGTATAACCTAGATTTGTTAGTCATATGAGGATCCATTGAATCTTGTCTCATGCTACTCACCATATGTGATGTTGTTCTTCTCGTAGTCGGTCATTGAAGCGACCAAGGTCTTGGCCTTTTCGTAAGCAGTGGCCCACTCATCTCTACCTGCTCCTTGAGCTGTGACTGGTTAGTATGAAGACTTTTTCAGTGTCCATATTGAACATACGAGTGGGGTACACTGGAGGAGATCTTCCATATGACCAGAACTTCTCAAGGTTGGCCAACTCAGCAGTCAATTTAGCTTGAGCAGCTGCAGTAGCATTATATGTTGAGTTCTGAGCAGAGGTAACATCTGCGAGGACCAGCGCAACGGCCAGCAGCTCTGTGGTGAAACGCATGATGAAGAAGCCTTTGGATGAGACCGGTACAATCTCTTGTCGATATGCAAGGCGTTGGCTGTTGCTGGTGGATAACAAGAGGTGGACATGAAGTACCTTTATACTTACAGACTTTCAGTGGCAGAAATAAACTCGAGGGCCCTAAAAGCATAGCCCAGCATCGCAACGAGCTCTGCCCTTAGTCATGAACCCAAAGCGGGGTGCTCGCGTGCATACCAAGCCGATGAACTGGAGTGATCTGACCGACCTTGCCGATTCTAGATGGTCATTTCGCGAGACATCAAGGTTCGAGAGCCGGCAATCATGCCGAAGGTGGTCTGTCGTATGGTGAACGACCCGCAATCTGCACCGATGGAAGGGCAAAACCATCTGCCATAGAGTAATGCCGTTGCGATGGCTTGGATATGTCCGACGTTTAACCCTCTATGATGCCCATTCTCCGCTCGAGCAAGCCACTTCCATGCCTCGTGACGACGACGAGGTGTCCGTGAGGCTGGTAAAGACAACGGGAAGTACACTTGGCACCATGCCGAATGCTTAGGGCACTAACGTGAGGTATGAAGAGTGTGAAATCAAGGTCGGCTTGTGGGGCATTCATGGAGGGGTTCGGGTCGGGACCACCCCAGCATTTGTTGCTTGACAATAGTGGCTGTTCTTAGGGTAACATGTTCGTGCCATTACCGTCACGAAATGTAAGCGACTAACCTCAAGTGCAGGTGTGCTGAGATGGGCATCTTCAAAACGAGGAAGATTCATGCGCAAGATTGACAAGCTCCTCGTATAGAAGCTCATGAAGGATTTTTTGATGTGAAGTCGATCATCGTGGAGTCAAAGAGCTGGAGACTCCACGAAAAAAGCCCTGTGGGTCTCTCTCCACGTCGACCAATGTGGGGCCGGGAAATGGCTTGAACAGACTTCGCTTCTTCAAGCCAAAACTGAGCACGCTTTGACCTTTGGCATCCAGGCCGCGATTGACGATGATGGGACTTTGATCCGCCATCAAATCGACGGTACAGAGCCTGAGTGCTGGAATGACTCTTGAATCGTGGCGAGATTCGTGAGCAACTTCATGACTTGCCCCGAGATCTTCGCTGACGAGGAAGCGTAAGCAGCAGAGCCGATTGTCTTTTTCATCTTCCAGGATGTTTGCGGTCAACAATTTTGGAGCAAAGTTCAGGCCGACCCACAACCAAGCTCTTCTTAGTTCGCTCGTGCTTTGACGGTCTTTGCTGCGCACGAACACGCTATACATGACTCCACTTTGCCCAACGGTTATACACGCTTTTGACCAACCCGCCTTGTGATCAGACTCTCTCCACCGGGGTCTCCACAGCATGTCTCCACGCCATCGGCTCATACCAAGACATTCCCTTCCCAGATAGCAGGCGAGACACGGCCCGTGAATCCGATTTCGAGATGCCGAAGATGTAGAAGCCTCTGAGAGCAGTCTCATAAACCCTTCAACAATGGCGATCCTTGATCTGATCACAATGATCGGCAGGAACCTGTGGTTCTCAAGGTTCTCCGTGTACAAATAAATCCGAGGGCAGAGTATCGAAGTCTATTGTGACTTTGGAGTCATTCTGGATAAACGTATCCTTGTCGTTCGAGATATTGGTCTCAAGCACAGTCATGGTTTAATGACTCGCTTGTTTGACCCTGTCGGAGGTAGCGATGGTCAATGCTGGTATTCTAGAAACCCCTTGGATTGCGAGTCTTCTGAACACTGCCAACATATGCCGAATGTTAGACCAATTCTCGCGGGTCGTGGGCCGATGAATGCCAAAGTGAACAGTCTTTGACACGCGAGGCCTTGCATGCGAGGTTGATTGGTTCAGTGCCCCAAAAATAATTCGTCTTCTGAGAAGGAGTTTCGTTAGACTCGGGATGGGGTGTAGTCTTCTAGAACGCAGAATTTGCAGCCAGCTCTTTCAGTGACAGACAAGATTGTCATCTGAATATGGCAGACACACCAGCAGTGCAGTTGCCAGCATCCACGCTATCATAAATCACATTGTTATGGTTAGATCGATGGCTACCGTCGTCAGAAAGCAGGGTCAGGGTGGCCCGCTCAGCAACGTCTGTGTTGAACACTGGAATTGTAAGTACATAAACTATCCAAGAGATCTGACTAGTATCTATACGTGTAATAAGAGGATACAGAATGAATACTCATCCGGCTGCACCTGATCAATTGGTATTCAGTCGTCGACGCGACAGACGCTTGTGGAACGCGGTGCTGATGACGACACGCGTGATTCTTACCATCTCGTTCTCGCGATGTGAGCAACTTCCATGCGAAACCCGTCTGGTCTTCCCATGTCTCGCCGAAGCTGGCGACTATTCTCACTACTATCGTATCGTGTCTGTAGTTGATGCCACCGTCTAGGCAATGGTCCAAACCGTATCCAGGAACTCACGTCCGCTGAACGCATTTGTTCACGCTAAAGTGCTTGATCACGTCAGTGAAATCGAGAGGGTCGAAAGTTCCGGCGCCTGAAAGCCGATATCGAAGATTCCTTTTCGCTGGTGATATTTGGCGACTGCATGGCTGATATCGGTATTGCTAAAGGCCTTACTTAGCATCGAGTCATTGACGATATAAGCTTCATCTACTTTGGCGCCTACGATAAGTCTGAGATGTCGCTCACAGATTCAAAGAGCTATCTTGGTGCTATGGGACATCCATACCCGGTAGAGACACTCGGCCAAACCTCGTCACTACTGTCCTTGGATTCAAGCTACGTATTCTTGACCGCTTGATGTACTCTGCATCAAGAAACATTCAGGACGGAACTTTCGCGGCATCCAAGAGTTGGAACAAATACTGTATGCGAGGATACTTTGCGGAATGTTGGCTTTGCTGGACACCTTACAAGGCCACTTCTCGATTCATATCGGTCTGTATACCTTTCTGTCCGCTCGGCAAGGTCGACGGTCAATTCTTTCCTGGAGGAATGTTAAGCGAGTGCAAGCCATCTCCCATTAATCTCGCCGGACTCGCTTGCAGCCTCGAAGTTCGCCACGTCGAGAGCAAAGCAGAGGTCGAGAGCTCCACGATATCGCCAATCTCAAGGGAAGGCTGCCTCCTCTCGATGAAATCCCACTATGCTGGTTCAGAGGTACCCCCGATGCGTCTCCGAGAGAAGAAGATCGCTCTTGATTATGTATAACGATTGTATCTCAGACTACATTTGGTCCGACGCAAGCAGTCTTCCGCTCTCTGACGACAAAATCAGCCTGCCGAAGCTGACAACTTTGATCTCAAGCTTATCTGCTTGATCACGCTGATCTCCTTCGTCCGCCGACTGCTTTGACAATGCTGTCGTTGCCGCTTTTCGTATGCCACGCAAGCTCCTATGTATACTCATCCCAGGATCGTGCTACTTCTTCTGGTTTACAGTCGGCAGATCAGCGTCGAAGAGATTGCTAGCAAAATAACGGGCACCGCAGGCAACCTCACTGGAAGTGGCTAAAACGATGCGACATGAATCTTCTGTCACAAAAGGTTGTGCTACTATCAGCTCCTGTCTGACGCGGCCTTTACGAATTGCAGAGTTCTCAAGGTGTCGGGAGGTGTGAGTAAGGCATCGTGGGACATTCCCGTTAACAAGAATTGTTAGATCGGAGACTGTTTACTCTTCTGCCACCTCGTTTCATAATTCTAGACCGGAGCTTGAGACATGACATCAAGCATACATTGAATAGATCTCGTTTGCTTTTGACTTACAATCGGCTAATAGGAAAACAAACAACCACCAACGTGCGGTCTGCTGGGTTTAGCACGAAACCAAAGTTAGGCGTTTATCCTCAATATGCTTTTCAAGAGTGTTCAAGTGGAGGATGAACACAGAGCAACTTATTATCGGCTGCAATTATTGGATATGTTCCTCGATACTCACCTAAGTTAGATCTCTTGTTGCCTAAAGACGTTTGCGCGTCTCTGTATATTCTGGATTGAGTATACGAAGCGTTGCGAACAAGGTTTGGCACCAAAAGAAAAGTAGCTATTATTAGCCACACGATGCAGCAATTATAAAGGATACAACAAGGTCCTTTCTGGCAAAACCGATCATTCTTGCAATTTGTTTCTTCTTTAAAGCAATCATGTTCGAACGTATGGATTCGCTTGAGAATAGCTATAGAAACCTCACGAAGAGGAATACAATGAAGCGCATACTCCGAACCTTTCTTGTTGGCACGATTTGTGTCACATCAATCTTGTAAGTACCAAGCGACTAAATTGCAACACTCAAATGACCACTCCGCTAACTGTCCACCAAGATGCATCCTCCAATTCTGGTATTTCAACCATGTGATTATCACAACCTCTCGCAACATAGAAGATAATTTCATCGCATCATTCAGCACCTGGACAGGCATCCACTGGTCCAGCCCCGAAATTTGGGATCCCACGCGTCAAGAGGAAATACGTAACGTCATGCCCGTCGCCGTACATTCCCACAACGACTACACTCGCAGAATACCTCTTTGGGAAGCCATAGGATCTGGATGTGTTAGTGTGGAGGCGGATGTGCATTTTGACAAGTCTGATTTACTCGTCGGGCATTCTGCGAGGGGTTTGAAGCGGGGAGATTCGATTAAGGCTATGTATCTTGAGCCGCTGGAGCGATTGATTGGGAGTCGTAATGTCGATGTTACGGAGGGAGGTCGGCGAGGTGTTTTCGAAAAAGTGCCTACACAGACACTAGTTTTGCTTGTGGATCTGAAGACGGAAAGCCGACAGACGCTCCAGGAACTCAGCAGACAGCTTCAGCCATTGCGGGAATTGGATTACCTTACCCACTGGAATGGAACGAGCAGAATCATGCGTCCTCTTACCGTCGTCGCGTCAGGCAAGGTTGCCTTTGACGACATCCTGGCGCTGAATCCTACCCATCGCGACATCTTCTTCGATGCACCACTGGCATCCCTGCACACTCCCAAAGACGATTGGACAACTTCTCCACCGACCTACGCATACAATATCTCAAACTCGTACTACGCATCCAGCGAACTCAAAGACGGTATTATAAGTCTCGCCAGCGACGGCGACAGCACCTCATCACCAGAAGAGCAAGATGCATCTAGCAGTCAGCCAGAGCAAGCCAAATCTCGCGGCCTGGTATCTAGATATTGGGGATCTGCAGGCCCCAAATATCAGACTTCTGAGCAAGTCATGTGGAGATATTTCACCGAGGTTATCGGTATTGGGATTATCAATATGGATGATATGGCTGCGGTGAGGGATAGATCCAGAGGCATGAGAAAGATGGCTCTACAAGAGAAGAACTAAGTCCGCCTACTGATAAATGTGTGGAATCTGATAACATAGTTTTTATGCAAGCGTCAAACTAGTCGAGTGTGCTCAGCAAAATGAGAAGATATGTTTTGATAATGCCGGGTATATGTACAAAGCCTACCCAGGAAACCGCTTTGCTCCCGTCCTAGTAAACCCAGATGCCGAAACTCCTATTCTCGCCTTCTTTATACCATTCACGCCTGAGATGGCTGCACGATAACCGCATCCTGAGTCATGACTTGATTGACAACCTCCAAAGCCAACTGCTGCACACTAGCAAAATCCCCACTGACATCCACACTCATCACATCCCTCTCATCAACCGTCGGCGGCTCCAACGCTTCAAATTGACTCTTGACCATACTATCCTTCATATAATGACCCACTCTGCCATGCACTCTTTGCAACAACAGCTCTTGAGTTGCGGAGAGGTAGATGAAGTGAACGAGCACATTGTTGTCGTTGTACGAAGCCACGCGGATGACGTCACGGTATTTGCGCTTCAGTGCCGAGCAAGTGAGGACGACGCCCGAGGCTCCGGATTCGAGGGCGGCGACCGCTTGGTCGCGGAGGAGGATCAGCCAGTCCCAGCGGTCGGCATCGGTGAGGGGGATGCTGTTTGCCATTTTCTCGATGTTGGCTTGAGGGTGGAACTGTGGGAGTTTTCGTGTTAGTGAGGACTCGGGGACTCGAGTGTGCTGGGTTCAAGACTTACGGCATCGCCTTCTAGATAGGGCAATGTGAAGTAGCTGGCGAGGTATTCTGCCACCGACGTCTTTCCGCATCCTGCTGGTCCTGTTATGATCCAGATGTGTCGGTGTTGCGGTACGGGGGAACTCGATGCAGGAGCAGTTGTATTTGCAGAAGTCGCAGGGGCCATTGGAGTCGAAGACGAAGGCGCAATAGGATCAGTCATGATGTGTGTGTTTTTCTCGTAATGGAGCATCGTCGCGGAAGAAGCAGCAGCAGCAAAACAATCGTGTGCTCGTTGTCGTTGTCGTGGGGAAGCCGAGTCAGGTACGAGAAGCTTGTGAATAGTGACGGCGGGTGTAATGTTATACGAGTGAAGCACAAGCGACAGAGTGATTGGGATGACAAGTGAAAGGAAGAAAAGAACAAGGCTTCGAGCCCGAGGCATGTGAGGGCATGATATTCTTTCTATCGGTCGGAGATTGTAACCAGAAATCTGGAAAGTCGGGATCTCCACAACTTCGACCACCCGCATTCTCCTTAGCTATACGATCGGCAAATGACGCACCTTTGGGATTTTCCTTTCTCAAAGGCCGATCGGTTATTGCTTGCTAGGACTTGCTGCTATTTCCAGCTCACCTGTGTATAATTGCCATGTCTTTGCCGTACTCCAAGTATGCAAGTCTGGACGTAGAGAAGCCTCATACCACCATAAATCTTCTTCCGAGAGAGACAATTGAAGAATTCACACAATTCAAGGGTCGCTGTTGCCTCACAGGTCGACTGGCTGACTGTCGCCCTGGCGGCTAAGCACGGCCGACTCAATTGCCGGCTCTGTTTCCGCGAAAGCTGGGGAATCACGAGAATCAGCCTGAAAGTTAAACTGCACTTTTTCGTTCACCATTTCCCTGAAGCTTGCCACGCATGTAGCTGTCGAAGTGCAAGATCATTCTCGAACTAGAGTCATGTCCGATAAGAGCGCATGGATTGATTATTCTACGCGGATGACCTCGACAGCACGGATACCGTCTTATATTCCTATGGTATTCGCGCGACAAACACGCTGAAGAGAATCTCGAAATTGCTTTGAGAGTATCAAACAGATCACAAAATAAGAGGTCGAAGTAGTTCAGTTGAGTAATATGGCATTTCATATATCCAACAGCTCATCATGGCTTTCCATGTACAACATCCGTATCTGTTGGCAACTCCCATTCGAGTCCTGTCTCGGAAAGATCATTCTCTCCCATCAGCTATCGTTCAAGCCAGACATCTAGATTGAAAACCACATAGATGCTCTGTTGCTCTCATTGGTCTTGAAATGCCCGTCAACCGGAGCGGCTCCAGGCTGGTCCCTGACCACTCAATCTTTCAACCAATCTAGCCACAACTCTCTTGACAGCATTACCCCTCGTATGCATCCCAGTCTGCATCATCTCCATCGCATTTAAAGCATCTCTCATTGTATAGCGTACCACATGAATCGCATTCTTGTGCAAGGCCTGTACGCGCGCATCATTGACTTGATGATCTTGTGGATAGGTGGCTTGCATCTGTTGCATTGCTGCTTGGAGTCTCAGATTGTTGCGCTTGATGATCAGATAGTGATGCTCTAAATCCTGGTGAAGGGTGGTTAGTGGAGACTTTTCGCATTGGCTTCGGGGGCAGAAGCTTACTCTCATAGATTCGTTGAGTTCTGAGAAGCAGAGGTCGAAGCTGCCTTCAATGGAAGTGAACCCAGGCATCCTTGTGTTTGAGTGAGGCTATCAGGAGATCTATGCGGATTGTGGTGGTCCAAGTCGATCTTTTGCAGTGGGATTTGAGAAAGAAGAAGGTACAGTCGAACATTCTCGGCCATATATAAACAAAAGTAAAGGGGTGACCGAACTTGCAAAACATGCTTCCAGAACAAGGGATAGCACAGGCGTTTCTGAGCTGGCGACAACTTGATAGATCCATGTCGGAAAAGCTTGGTCTTGAGTTGCAGGAAAGAACGACCATGACAAGGAAGTCATGCGGAAGGTGCGTTTCCTCGGTCCAGACAGTCCATGGCATTCCATGTCTCTTTCCCCTGTGGCAATTCGTAATCAGGGGCCTCGTCAGAAAAGGTCACAACCCCAAACCCTCAGCGACATCATTGTGCAAACCAATGACACGCTCAATCATAGTTCCAAGAACGCTTTGTGAGACCGGCATACCCTCAATTCGCACACCGGGACCAAACTCTCTTGACCACATAGCTCTGACATAATACCGTCCAGCCTCAACGCAATGATCATACAGCTCATCCCGATGATTTGCAAGTCTCGCATACGACGCATTGGCTTCAGCTCTGGTAAGCTCATCCCTCAAGACCTGCCTATCCATCTCATTGCGTCGAAGCTCCATGAGGGCTTCCCAAGCTTGAATGCCGTTGTCCAGAACACACACCATTTGATACAAGACCCAGATTCTTCTATATGCATACATGACGCTGGTTTTGTGATAATCGTGTTGGGTGAGCATCTTAAACTCTTCCAGGAGGATTCGGTGCTGAAGACTGGCGCTTTGGAGGCGGAGGAGGATGGCTTCGCGTTGAAGGTTGTGGAGCTGTTGCTCGTCTGACTCCGAGTCGAGGTGGAGTCCTGAGACGTCGGAGTCTGAGTCTGTTGATATAGGTGGGCTTTCCATGTTGGAGTCTTCTGCCTCAGGGGTCGAGATGATGGAGGTAAGTTCTCTCACTCTACGACGCGCTTCTTCAATTGCTTGGATCTCGTGGGCGGAGATTTCGGCGTCGATGGTCCTTATAGCGCTCATGAGAGCATCGTGGTCGTCGAGGCCGGGTCCATCGGGAAGGGGTTGGTCCTCATAGGTCTCTTGAGCGCCCTGATCGATTTCCTGATTCACTTGTTCGGATTCCTGAGTGTCGTTTCTTCTGCTGCGGAACTGATCGAGGATGCGTTGGTATTCCTCTGGAGGCTGATAATTGTTGTCCGGTGAGTGACGTTCTTCTGGTGGTTGGTAGAAAGAATCAGGCGATCTGAGTGTACGGCTCCGCTGACGATCGGGTCCCAGTCGATTGAAGCGAACGAAATTTCGACGCATGTTGACAAGAGAGAGAGAGCAGAACTATATGGGAGATACAAGAGTGAGTAGTCCTGTGGTCCCGGCAGTCTGATTGAGGAATAATCCTGGGTGAGAGCGCTCAAAATCGAGGGAATATATAGATTATAAGTGCGTAGTATCACACAACGACAGACAACGCAAGACAACGCAAGACGCACGTGAAACGTTCTGGGACAAAGAAATGATAGATGTATGTGGTATCAGATTATCATGTGAAGCATCGTTCTGCTTCGCTCGAGCCGTCGTGACGTTTCACGTGCTATAGTTCCTGTATGCAATCACATGAGGCGCCAAAGCAGAAGGAAAACAACCCTCCATAGGTATAAGAGGTCGTTACACAAGGCACGTAGCAGCTGGACAGAACCGTCCAATGTGCTAGGACTGAGTGCTGTTTCCTGACGTGTAGATCCCTCAGGATTGAAGTCAACTGTGCCGATTTCGTCCAGGTGTTCCCAAGTCATTCTCACGAATTCTTCAAGCATTTCCGACCAGTCCCGCTTAGCCTGAATATATAGACCTCGAATCCTGTTCGCATGGCGTTCGTGTCTGTAACGCTCTTCTGCAGCATCCTGGACATCCATATCGCCCCAGAAGACCTCGACATGCATTTCTACGTGGCGAAGGTCCATATAGACGTTCCAGTTGTCCAAAAGCTTATCAAGATCTGACAACAGCTGACGCCGAAGACGTAGAACTCTGGAAATGTGTCTGAGTGGCGGTGCGAGATTAGGACGTGCTCCTGCTTCTTCGAGGGCTTCAATCTCTGCTGTGATGGTGAGTAATCTGGTACCGATCTGTTGACCTTCTTCTTCGTTCCTGTCGAACGCCATCTCGAGATCCTGGAGATTGTTGATATTCAGGCCCTCAGTCCCAGGCAAGAAACCTCCATCATCGTAGGAGTGAGGCATTATGTTGGAAATCCTTGGGTATATATGGAAGGAAGAAATAGGAGTGGAATAGTTTGGTGGTGGATATAACAAAAAGTAAAGACGCACTGTCAGTATATAACCAGAATTGTACCTTAGACAGGCCTCCAGCAAGTAACAATGCAGGAACGACGAAGCGTGAGAAGGCGTGAAAAAACAATGGGCATATGATGTAGATATGTGACTTGTACTCCAAAGAGAGAAGTACAAACACGTCGTTTCTGCATTTTGGTGCAAACTTCACAATGGCCGCTGACGTCGTAATTCTTGTTGCCACAAGTGTCAAAGCTATGAATCAAAGCACGTTGCTTCTTGAGCATTTTGAGAATAATACCAGAAAGTTTGTTTTCGGAGTTTACAGGGCAAACTGGATTTGTGGCGTTGACGAACATAGTACTGTTGGCCATGTCTCTTTGGTCAAAAGTAGATTTGGCGTTGGCTTTTCTGTGGGGTTCGCAAGTTTTGCAAGCCTTTTCTGTGGGGTTCGCAAGTTTTGCAAGCCTTTTCCGCTCCTTTGCGAGTCCTGTTCGTACTCATGTGCTCGTAGTGTACGTTGAAGTATGCTTGATATGCGTAGCAAGAGAGGCGGTCTGCTTCGACCAAACAGTTCCAGGGGTCTTCGGCATAGCCTTCGATTTCGTATCTCTCCTGATAGGCTTCTTGGATGCTGGTCTTGGCCAGATCGATGCTCCTCTTGAAATCCATGTTGTCGCGAACCATGAAGGCATTCCCTGTGGGAATGGACAGATGAAGAGTGGGGGAAAACTTGCACTGAAGGACCAACATCGTACGATCAGACCGTTGAGGCATGCTGGAAATGTGCACACCTAACTCCTCGATTATGCGGGTGGCTTCGTTGCTGTCAAAGATCTATCCCTCGAGATGCTGAAGGTCCCCTTTCACCATCTCGAGTTCTAGACGTGGGAATTTTCCACCATGATACAGATCTTGAAATTTCAGCTGCGCGAACCAGGTGTCCTAGCGAGAATTTCTTGTAAAGATGTCAGAATATCTTGACGCTGTTTCGGACGGCCCCCCCATTTTGTGAGACTCAAGTGCTTCGTAGACAAGGAAGCCAGTTCGGAGCATCCAAGATGGACATGCATGTAAACCGACGAGAGGAGGTGCGAGATGTCTCCCGTACCAAGCCACGATCCAACGATTTGTATTTTGTAGGCCAACGGCACAGTAGTCAAACGAGGAAGTGAACCTCAAGATCAAGGCAGCGATCCATGATCCCTAAGACGTCTTCGATTGTGATGTTTAGAGGTTCCCGCAAGCAAGATACATGGCGAGCATAAAAGTTCAAGTATGAAACAACGTAAATGAAAGATAAATGTTCTTGCGAAACCGTACTAGAGGTCCACTGCGGGCATGACATTTTTCTGAGTTGAGACAGTGGACGAGAAAATAAGAAAAGGGAAGATTCGATCCAAGCAGCAAGCATGGAGCAAACTATGCCACGAAATGTGGATTCTAAACAAAAATGGGTAGTCCTGGCAGCATGGCTAGCCGCTCAGAATGGTCAAACTTTTGGATTTGCTTTTCGACGTGTGAGTGATTTCAGAGACCTCTGGCGTAGTGTCATAGCTATATAAAACTGTTAGCTGAGGCTCAGTCTCCAAGAAAAAAGGCGTCGAACCACGGATCATAACTTGGTAATTTAGCTGTGAGACTTGGTATTGGTGTTGACGAATCTTGTCTGAACGAGAATCTTGAGAGGCTTGTAGCAAGAAGAGCATTTCTCGTCGACCTTGACGTTGGCGCAGATATCTCCATTGCGACAGGCTTGTTGTATCAAAGCAGCTCTCGAACAATGGCTGGAAAAGACTGTCTTGGTGTGTCCACATTGATATGTATGAGCGTAGAAGCGACACATTTCCAGTCTGTGATATAAACTGGGATCTGTGGAGATGGAGACAGCTTGTTCTGAAGGTTTGGACAGAGTTCGAGGGGAAGAGCAACGTTGACAACGATACCTTTCTTCCTCCCATGACAACGGTACTTATATCTTCCTCGGATTTTGACGTATCCATCATTCATGCTGAAGCTTCAGCTTTGGAGGCTCCACTGCAAAGACTGGCATGCTTTCTCTTCACGCGCAGAGGATGTGAGCTACTGCAAGTGACTTGTGCGTCCAACTTCTCTCGGCCGATCTCAGGTATCGCAGTGGCCAATCTGATCTACTTTCGGACGTTTGAAGTAGTATGCCGGCCTAGCCAAGGAAGCCACAATAGGCTTGAGATGATCAGATCAAACAAAAATTTGGTCTTTGCACATATCAAAGATCAGGCTTTGAAGGTGTGTGTTACTGACAAGCATATCTTGCAGCTGGTCCTCAGGTACTACGTGCTACGCACTGCGCAGCAATTAAGTGGACCAGAGCCGGCCGCGTGGAAGCATGTCGTGCATACAAGGCGACCAACCGCCTTGTTTTCTGATACCGGAAAGCAACGCCGACCAAGAAAACATGTAGGCAGGCAGGATATGCGAAGATCGACTGCAGATTGAGAGCATAAGCATGCATCCATGTTTCGGATACGCTCGACTGGTTCCTGGAGAAAACGGTTGTATCGCATACTCTCGAGACCATCCTCAAATTGTCCTGGGTGGATGCGCCGAAGGAAAGATAGCCGGAACAAAAGCGGGACAACTGGAGTTTGCGGAACGTCATACCACAGTTACATGCTTGCTCGCTAGTACGATATTTGCATTACCGCATGAGGATACTGACTGGCCACGAGAGTTGAGTGGGCGTCTATTGATCGCCTCAAGAATTGAATAGTCTTCAGCAGAAATCTGGCTTGATCTGGCTGTTCCCAGCGGGTAGAAAAAAGATAGAAAAAGGGAAACCGTGTGATCATCTGGTCGTCAGTTCCGTCGCATCTGCTCATCATCTTCCAAGAAGGTCTCGAAGATGACTGCTCGTGCTGGTCGTGCTTGCCAGATGCAGGCCCGGTGTCACACGCTTGTTTCGTTGTGTGACAGTGTATTGTTGCACGCCGCCTGGCAGAAAGATTTGCTCAAATACATTTCAACCCCTGATTGTATCTTCTGTTTGTATCAAGAACTTGGATTCTGCCAAAGGGGATGTTCAGGTGTTTGTCTTCAGGATGTCGGCAGACGTTGGGCCACTCACAAGTGGATCTGCCTGACCCCGCCCACCAATCACATCTTCAGCGTCCCTTCTTGACCGCCTTTTTCAAAGCACGCTATTACACCGCACAGCGCACATTCTAGACAGCCATACGGATAAGGCCGCATTGGCGCTCGCTGGATCTCCTGTCAGACCATGGGTTTGCTGTCGGTTCCTGCAGTACTGTTAACTGTCATGCGAACTATGCTCTCAATATGGGGTTGAAGATAGGCTAGAGCTCGAAGCCTCTATTGCCAGCGAATACCAACAAGTTGGGTATCTCATCTTCCTTCCAGATGTCATACATGACGATATATGAGGAGCGGATCTTGGTTGCTACCCCGAAAGGAACATCCTTGCCAACAAGCGAGGCCGACACGTAGCACCAATGCAATGCTTGCATGCAGGCTGCGCGATCCCGGCGCTCACCGTGCCACTGCCCAACTTCTCTTTCATGCTTCTTGTATCTCTTTCTTCATGTTTCGCATTTCCTTGACTTCTTTTGGTGGTTTCTTTCGCATTTTGGTGCTGTTGTTTTCGTTTCTGCCGTTTTACTGCCGGTCAATCCTGACATTGATAACATATCCATTCATAATCGAGCGGAGGGTGTTTTCGAGTCGGAGAGAATCAGGGTAGTGTGGACGACTTCTGAGTGTCAGCGTGGTATTTGTTGAGGCATTGAGAGGACTTGGGAAGGGCCTCGGTTCTAGAGACGCCTGTCTAGAAGAGGCATTAGTCTTTATGTTCAGTAAGTGCTCCTCTACAAGTGGTACTGTTTGAGTAGGTACACTGGCGGATTATGCGTCCTGCTTGTCCATCTGGAAAGACTGCGAATCGAAGAGTTGTGTTTGCATAGCTCCAGCTTGACGTCGCGCTCAGTACTCCAGTTCTCAGCTCCAGATTCCGGCCAATGAGGTCGTCGACGGCAGGCTTGGTGGTCGAAAGGACGTCGACGGTAGCGTTGGTGGTCGGAATGGACGTCGACTGACAGCTGATAGGTTATCATATCAATAATACCATCTCCCGAATGCTTCACCTCGTGCCCATATCACATCGAGCAAGCCTTTCCCCCTCCCATCGTCTTCAACCTGTTCGCAGTCTTTCATCCAACCCCGAGCGAGCATCGCTCTCCAGTCTACTATTCTCGAGTAGACTACCCTTGAGCTAATCGCTTACCGCTGCGTTCTTGCGCTTTGTCCTCCTGTGGCTTGCAACATCTGCCGAAGCCTCTTCCTCGAGCATCGAAGCCGCGCAGCCTTCCTATCAACGTCAGCTCTTATAGAGTCTACAAGCTATAGCATCAACGATCTCGGACATCTCAGGCAATCACTGGTTTGCCTGTTCAAAGATCTAACACAAGTAGCTGTCAGCCTTGCACGATCTCAAAAACCTCTTTGGCTTTAACGATCTTACAACCCAGGACCTACCTCTACGCACACACATCCGTAGGTACTTCATCGTCTCCAAGCGCAGTCGGTTTCCGCAAATGAGACCAGAGCAGCCACTAACCTTGCATATCTAGGCGCGTGACGATCTCACGCCTGCTGCAAAGTCCCAATACCCTTGAAGGACCTAGCATCGTACACCTTCCGACCAACGACAATACTCAAAGCAGCTTTCCTACCGACTTTCCATACTCTTAGTGATAGAGCACGGGATCAGATCATCATCAAAGTCGACGATCTTACCATCAAGATCACGACAAGTCCTCGAGATGTCAAGCGCCGGAATTGACCGAATGGTCCTGGCTCATTGGGCAACTCAGGCTCGCAAATTCAACATGGTCCTCTCCCAGGGCATCTGTAAGGTCCTCGCTATCTCCTGCCGGCTTACGGATGTGCTCAATCGTGCCTACCAGCAACGCACGATCGACATCTCCGTGGAGACAAGATCGGTGGCGCTGTATCAGCACATCATCTTCCTTGCCAAAGAAGGATTGGCTCATACTGAGATCTACATCCTGCCATTCTGCGGCCGAGATGCCCATGCCGAGCTTCAGATCATGGCTGTGAAGATGCAGGCAACCTTCCACTATATCTTTTGCATGTATCACAATACACCTACCGTCCGTCAACTCCAAGCTCGTCAGAGAAGCGTGGGAGACCTCAACAGCCTTGGAGCTAAGTACATGGCCGCCAGAGAGGACTGGGTTGGACTGTCTGGCTCTCCTGCCCCGTCTTTGCAGTCCTACATAACCAACCCTTACGCCGCCGAGGTCAAGGCAGCTCCGGTAAAGCTGAAGGCTCATGCTGTTCAGTCTCCAGTCTCAACCGCCATCCCTCCCACTCTTGCTCTCCTCCCTCGCACGACCCCAGCACGCCCTCCTGGTCTGGGCATGGACACGATCATCGAGTACGACCCACCTGTGTGGGCAAGCGCTTTTCTCATGCCGATTATGGACTACACTCCCAGAACCAAGCTATATTTCGAGAGTGCATCCAGACGTGCAAAGAGACTCATGCCTCCCTCGCACGTCATCAGCCTTTCAGTGGCACATGCGCATTCCGAGTTCCTCTACGAATGTCTTGGAGACTATTATGGCGCCATGGACGTGATCAAGGACGCCATCTGTGCAGCTTTCGAGGATGATCCCGGAGTCTATCGTCGTGTCGGGGTGGTGGACGGTGAAGTCGTCTACGACTCGAGCGATCAATACATCCTCATCCGTGAGATGTCCACTCTCGCACAGGAGATTGAGAAGGCCTCAGACATTGAGCCTGTTCTGGGTCGTCACCAGCAGGTAATGTCGCCACCTCTTCACCCGCCTCCAGACCGCGAACTACCTAGCCCTCCAGGTCAGGACAATGGCTCTGCCGTCGCCAACACCTCACATCAGCGCAATGAGTCTGCCAACATCAACTTGTCCCCTCCTGGAGGCGTCACACTGGGCAGCCCGTACAGAAAGGTTCAGGGCCTTGATCCCTGTCACGAGGCCGCCGACCTCAACTCACCCACAGGTCACAAGGGCCACAACGGTACCACCAGCAGAAACGATACCCTTGTCGGATCGCCTCCTCCTGTCATGGACCTCGACACTCAGATCCAGTTAATCAACAACCAGATTCAGAAGGACGCTGACGACGACCTCGAGGCCTTCAACGCTATGAAGGCCGCTGAGACCCGCAAGAAGGATGAGTCAGATGACACCCGTGGTGACAGCTTCAAGGGCAATGGAGGACGCATGGAGGGAGCTGGTACTGAGAAGCAGCGCAAGAGACGTGCTCTTGAAAGAGCCGAGGACAGACTGGAGAGGCAGCGCAAGGCTGCCATCACCAAGGCCGCCCTTGACGAGCCCTACTCCTTTGTGTAACAATATGCAGGAAAAGAAAGAGCAAAATCAGAGACCATGGGTCTTTGGACGGGAAAAGATGGAAGGAAATGATGGGTAGCTTTCGCCTTTTGCTTTGACGACTAGGAAGACTTATTGCTTCCGGTACTTACAGACGATAGCTTGCACATTCAGTTGCTAAATTCGCGTGTATAATAGTTTGCTTTATGGAAAAAGGTGTTTCACCAATAATGATTTTGACTCTCAGGTGTGCGAAGTGGTATATTGAGGTCCGTGCGGGTCAAGTGACAGCGTGCCGGATGCAACGCGGTTCATGGCCGATGATTGACCATCAAGACATCACAATTTCTAGAACTGCAGGAAACAAGAGGTATAACGCGTCTTCTCACATCTGACGCATTGGGACATTGATTAACACCGCAGGAAATAGCTCCGTCGCGCATACTATTAGCAACAACTCTCAATCTTAACTTCCTCGTTACCCTCCTACGCGCCTTCGAGACATGCGATAGAGCCATGGACGAAGATAGACTCTTCCACGGTGTTACCTTCACCATCCTACCCGGAACCACGATAACTCCAGAAAGAGAGGAATGGGTATGAACAAGAGCGGCATCACAAGACACACAATTGTAGCGGCTGACGGCTTGCCAACAGTACATGCACCTCTTGACCAAAGACGGCGCCACCTTTATTCCCAGACGAGAAGATGGTTCGATCAATAACATTGCCGGCCACACGCACATTATCACCGACGACATCGACTTTCCCGAGTACGGCAGAGCTCTAGAATACAACATTCATGTTGTGCGACCATCTTGGGTCATTTCTAGTCATGAGAAGGGAAGACAGACACAACCACGCCAACACAGCCCAGATCCGTCTATGTTCTTTAGAGAAGTCATAGTCTCCTGCGCTGACTTGCCGGAAGGAGACAAGGATGCCATTATCGCCGGCACATTGGCCCTGGGAGGCCTGTACAGTGCGCCATTGACCAAGCTGGTTACGCATGTTGTGTCAATGGATATGCACAATGACAAGTGCCGCACTGTCGAGGCGAAGCAACTGGCCTGCAAGATCGTTCTACCACACTGGTATGGACTCAAACATCGCCAATCTTTTATACACGGCTGACAAGACCATCACAGGTTTGACGACTGCTTGAAACTCGGCAAGCTGATCAACGAAGGCCCTTACCTCCTGCCAGACCCTGAGATTCTTCGCGCAACTTCCGACGAACCTGTCCGAGCAAGATCAACACCAGGACTTGATGGTGCTCTTTCGGCTGTGGCAGGAGCCCCACCAGCATACAATCCCCCCATCTCACCTTCCGACTCTCGCAAGCAGCTGGCAGTCTTCAAGGACAAGAAGGTGCTATTCTCGAAAGACCTGAACATCAACGACCACCTGGCAAAGACATTGCGGCACCTCGTAAGCCAAGCTGGAGGCGCTCTCACCACCGACGTCGAGGAATGCAATGTATACATCGGCCACTACCGCGACGGCATGGACTATGTGGCAGCTTCCCGCGCTGAGAAGACTGTCGGAAACCTATCGTGGTTCTACAACGTCATCAATCGTAACAAATGGACAAATCCTTTGGGCAAGCTTCTACACTACCCAGTTCCAAGAAATGGTATTCCTGGTTTTGAAAACACGAGGATCAGTCTGTCAAATTACAGCGGTGAAGCTCGCATCTACCTGGAGAACCTCTGCAAGGAAGCAGGAGCAGAGTTTACGAAAACCATGAAGCAAGACAACACCCATCTTATCACAGCTCACACCCACTCGGAGAAATGTGACGCCGCCCAGGAATGGAACATTAACATTGTCAATCACCTCTGGCTAGAAGAAAGCTACGCAAAATGCGCAATCCAATCGCTAACAAACAAGCGCTACACACATTTCCCTCCGCGAACAAATCTCAGCGAGATAGTAGGTCAAACAACCATCGACTTTAAGAAAGTCCAGAAACTCTATTTTGCGAGCAATGAGAAGACGATCAAGGATGCAGAGCCTGGAGCAAAGACACCACGCCCTTTCCGTGGAGCAGTGAAAGCACCGGATACATCACCCAGGAAAGGCGTGCCACAATCCAGCGCTGCAACTTCGAAAGCAAATTTTTTTGCTGATGCCCCGGAGCCTATGGATGTGGATGATCAAGAAGACACGAGTGAATTCATGCCCGCACCTCAGACGGCAAAGAAGAGAAAGACAAGGGTTGGTTCGGATGCAGCAATGGCCACACCTTCTATGCTCAGACACAAGGAAGGAGAAAGCACTCCACCCACCACCGGTCGTGCGTCAAAAGAAAAGGCATTGACCAGTCTGCACGCACTAAAAGATGACGTTCTCCTCTACGACCGCGAGAGAAAGCGAAAAGGCGGCGTCGTCCATGGCGGCAGAAGAACAGCAGAACCTGAAGAAGCGCCCGTCACGAAACCCACAGCCAAAGGACGCAACAAGCGCAAGAGTGACGATACGGCTGAAGACCATGCTGAAATCAGCGAGACTGAAATTGCTGGTGTCAAGAGTAAAGCTAAGAAGGCAAAGACTGGCACCAACGAACCTGAAGTCTTGTTCACAATGATGGTTACAGGAGATGAGCGATGGCTGGGCAATATGAAGAAGGAGAGTGCTGAGACTGTGAGTTTTATTCCTATCGGTCTTTCAAGAGCATCAGAACTGACTTGTCTGAAGGCAAAACTACGAGCACTGGGTATCAAACTCACATCCGAACCAGCAGAATGCACACTTCTCTGCGCGCCCCGTATTCTCCGCACCAAGAAATTCATCGCCGCTCTTGCAAACAGTCCTTCCGTCGTCGACATTGGCTTCCTCGACGAGGCACTCTCAACAAACACACTACCAGATGTAGACGAACATCTTCTTTCCGACGACGAAGCCGAAGAACGTCTAGGATTCCGCATGGACGCAGCCTTGGAAAGAGGCGAAGTCAACGCCAACCGCCTCCTCCACGGCTGGACAATCCTCGTGACCGAAAAAGTAAGCGGAAAATTCGACACGTACAAGGAAATCATCTCCATCAACGGCGGCACCGCACTTCTTTACAAAGGCCGCACGAATGTCATCACCGGCCCCCGCATCCCAGCCTCTGAAGACCCAGAAGCAGGACCGGAGACGGAGAACAACGGTAAAGAGGATGAGTTGGATAAAGTATATCTCATCTCCGGGACCGCGAATGAGGAAGTCAAGTTGTGGGAGAAGTTTAGACAAGAGGCCAGGAAGAAGGGATGTCATGGTAGGGTTGTCAAGACTGATTGGCTTATCAATCTTGCCATGAGTCAGAAGGTTGAGTGGGATGAGAAGTGGGAGTTGAAGGAGGAGACGGTGCCTGGATGGGAGGAAGGTCGTGGGAAGTAGATGGTCCCTGCTGAGTGAGGGAAGATGTGTATATCCAGTATCCGAATGCAGTAGAAAGGCTCTTTGCATGTGGCTGAGTTGTCCATGAGAGATGCTCGATCCAGTTTTCCAGTTACTGCTGTGTTGAATCATACGGGCTTTCCCACTGGTGTCTTGTACAGTCCGTGTAACAAACAGGCAGCTGTGAAGCCGCTCGTCCTTGTCTTGAGCCAGACGAGTCCGCACACCAGGAAACACCGAAGCATTCTTCCCTGACCCCCCCACAACACCAACAACCAACAAGACCTCTCAAAAGAACTTGACACCACTCCCATCCACCTGCCCAAAAACCTGACACCTCCCCTTCTTGACCAAAACATCCAAAACCTTCCTCAACATATCCTCATCCATGCCCACCCATTCCTGCCCTTGAACCGCATCCGACTCCCTCAACTCATAAATCGTCAACACGACTCCCTTTTGTCCCGTTTCCTCCACCCAAGAGTGGATTTTATCCGCCCATTCGGAGGGCGTGCGCCACCATATCCACGCGACGGTTTTGTCTGAGGAAGTGTAGGAGGCTGTGGGGGGTGTGGAGGTGGACATGAAGTCGAGGATTTGGCGGATGGCGAGGGGGTCTAGGGAGCGGTTGAGTTTGGCGTTGGAGAATAGAGGGATGGTGGGAGCGGAGGAGAGGGGAAGTTTGAAGGCTTTATGGTGAGCGTAATGGGATTGGATTAGGGAGGACCAGAGGGAGAGTTGGCGGGTTAGAGTTGCTTGGTTTGGTTGGAGAGTGTAGAAGGGTGGGAAGGAGTGGTGGGGTGGGTAGGTGAATGTGTCGGTTGTGGCCATTGTGTCGGTTGGTGGGAGGGGCGATGTTGACATTGTTGCGAACGAACGAGTTGGTCGTGGTTTTGGTATAGCACGATTGGAAGGAAGGAAAGGTAGTTTGGACTTTCATGTGATTGTCCCTCTAGCTGCCGTCATTGCTTGACTCGAGGGTTCTGGGGGAGTGAGCGATAAATGACTCGAACTTAAACTACGGACTTCAAGCTTATGACGACGCTGCATCAACAGGCCAACTTTCTCCAGACAACCAGAAACATAGCACCTTCTTCGCAACATACACATACAAGATCATACACAATGACGTCGACGACGATGGCAGAAAACATCACGGTGGATCTGGATCAGCTACTTGGACGACTGTCGAATACACTGCTCTCGCCGACAGCAGATGACACGCATCTCCGCACCACTCTCTACGAACGCAATCGCATCAGTGCTGTACGTCGCATCACCTCCTTCTTCTCCCTCGTCCCTTCTCATAACCACTCCTCTCATTCCTCTTCAATCTGCTCTCGCATCAATCCTCTCTGACAATCACATCGCATAAACAGAATGTCGAATACGCACGAACCCTCCTCCTCCGCCTCGAACACAACACCGCAGACATCAAAACCCAATCCCGAAAATCCACCATCCAGGCCGACCTACAAACCAAACGCGACCTGATCAAAAAACTAAACACGCGACTGATCGAATTGAACCAACTGGCTTCCCTCCAAGACGACTCGGACAGCTCATCCGACGAAGAAGAAGAAGATGGAGAATCACAAGGCCAAAAAGTCAGGGAATTCGCCCCGGCAGTGTCTACAAGCGATACCCTAGATACAGATCCCAGCTTGACGTCGCCGCAACAAGCGGCGCAAGATCTAGCAAACAACTTACGCTCGAGGAAACCGAATGCCACGAACAGCAACGCTCCAGCCGACTCAGCAACAACATCCGCCCTCTTCGGCAACCGCACAGCTCAAAACCCCACCGCCGCCGGCGAAAAACTTTCTACCGAACAAGTGCTCGACTCAGCGAACCGCGATCAAGACATCCTAACCACCTCCCTAGTCGCCCTAGCCCAATCACTAAAACAATCTTCCCTCTCCTTCGCTTCCTCACTAGATGCGGAAAAAGAAATCCTCCGCAGAGCGGAAGGAGGGTTGGATAAAAATTCCATGGGCATGGAAGCTGCAGGGAATAGAATGGGTGCGTTGAGAAGGATGACGGAAGGAAAGGGGTGGTGGGGAAGGATTAGATTGTATGCTATAATTGCTGCGTTATGGGTTGCTGCGTTTTTGTTGGTTTTCGTGGGACCGAAGTTGAGGTTTTGAGGAAGGAGGAAGGGGAAAGCGTCATTAGCAAAGAGTATGCAACGAAGCAGTGAGTAGAGAGAGACAGTAAATCTCTACCACAGTCCTACTATATGAGAACAGTATTAGCGGTTCACTGAGGAGTGTTTATCGTTGAACTCCTCATGAACCTCTAGCACACGCTGATCTCGTTTCTGGGATCTTGATATGTGGCCTCGTGGTATGGATTGTGCTTTATGGTGTGGATATCCCTTACACAAAGTTCTTGTTACATATCCCCATTATTTCCCCCTTCCACCCTCTCATCCTTTCGATACCCTGTAAGCAAAAAAAAAAAAATCCAAACCAATATGTACATATCGAATAACCACCAAAACTCGTTGTTGACCCACCTTTGCTCTCCAAAACTAGCATCTGCCACATCTACCACATCTTCCACATCATTGTTGCATAGTATCCCCTAATAATTCATTTGCTCTTACTCTTGCTCATATGCTCTAGATGATAAAGTTCGTTGTCGTTGTTGTTGTGTTTTCCCAGAATAATAATTCTCCAAAAGAGGACTAGAGGGAAAGCTCTTGTGATAGAATAAAAGCGAATGTCCATCATCATACATGTACATCCACGATATCTTAAAGTCCAATCTCTTGCTCTGGGTTGGGTGCAGAGTATATAATTTCTCCCATCATTCTGAGTGAAAATACAATACGGCTGATGACTTTGACGGATCGTAGAGTGGGGTTGTCACGGTATGGAGAGAAGGTCGTCACGAAATGGAATGGATTGCAGCGGATGGGTAGATCGCAGCGGATGTTGATTGCAGTGGATTGCAGTGGAAGGGTTGATGGACGGTAATAAAAGACTATACCATTCCATGTCATACCATACCATTCCATGTCATACACAATCCGCATCCCATCTCATTCAGACGCATCCCTTCAAGAACTCACCTCAGCCCAAAACCCCACATGCAAGGAAGGAGCAGTGTAGGAGTAAAATAACAATGTAAAGAAGAGAGCAGTATAGCAGTATAGCAGTGAAGTAATCAAGTAACTATGTAATCACTGAGACATCAAATATAAAGAAAGGTACAAGATACAAGATCAAAGAACGCATTCGCATGATTCCGGGTATGAGGGCGGGAAAAAAAACCAACACTATTGCTGCGAAGAAAACAGGTTCAACAACCCAAATTTTTACGAACCAAAGAGTACAATGCAAGAGGAAGAAGAAGAAGAAGAAGAAAACAATCCTTGGATCTCTATCATCTACGACATCCCACTCATGCTAAAACGCAAAGACGCACTTCTTTTGTTATACCCAAAAGAGGAAAGGAAAAAAAAAAGAAAAGAAGACATGAAGAAAAGAAAGAAAAGAAAAGAAATATCACTACTACAAGGACAGCCGGCCATCACCACGATATTCCTGGATCAGATGAACCTCCTAGTTCTGTCCAATGTCCACCCAACTGATATCACTAGCCTGTGTCTTTCTAGCACCAGCTCCCTGCCTATCCAATCTCTCCTTTTCCATTCTCTCGGCTTCAAGTCGTTGTCTAAACGCCTCTTCGCGATCACGTTGTGTCATGGCGCCGGTGGCAGAGGGCCAGATGGTGGCGCTGGAATCTCTGTTCTCGTCCGGGTTGTGGATGCCGAGGCCGGATTGAGCGATAGGGGGCTGGGGTGCTGCGCGCTCGGGGGTGAAGCGGAGAGCGGCGAGGGTGCCGGGGTGAAGAGCGCCGATCTTGCGGGCGGAGCCGGCGAGACCTGGGTTAGGGGCAGGGCGATCGTGCATGGCGCGTGTACCGCTGCCTGGGAAGAAACCACCACCGCTGTTACCGCGAGCAGCGGGACCAGGGATGGCGACGGCGGCAGGTGGGCTGAGGGCACGACCGAGAGCGTTGGGAGCTTCGAAACCAGTCATGCGGCTATCACGGTCTGGGTCTGAAGTGTAGGCGCTGGATGGAGGGCGAGGGAAAGCAGATGCTGAAACAGCTGGTGATGGGGGGATGTGGACTTCCTTTACTGCGGGGGAGTTTGGTGCCTTTCTGTTGACGCCTTGTGCTGTGTTTGTTGCATGGGCGGTTGCGATTGTTGCGTTACCGTTGACGGGTGTCCATTCATCATGATGCGAAAAGAATTGTGATGATGCTACGCTGCTCGAAGAGTGACGTCTGGAAGAAGCAAACGACTCGCGAGCATCGCCGAGGTAGCCTTGGCTTTCCAAACTTTGACCAGTGTGGAAGTCAGCACGTTGACCTTCAACCATGTCGAAGCTCTGGCCTCTGGCGGAGAAGTCCTCGACACTGTGACTGAAGCTAGGTCTACCCATACCGACGACTGACAGACGGTGTTGGTGTGCATCAGCAGGATGTAAGTGCCCCTTAGGCTCCAGATCAAGCGGTGCCACCATGGCTGAAGGGTTGCGTACGAGTTGTGAGGGACCGCGTGATGGTGTGTAGTCCGAGACACTGAGGTTAGGTGATGCAGTGAGGTTGGGTGAGTGTTGTGCAGCGGGGTCGTAAGCACCACCGTCGCTCTGGTTGGCAAAGTATCTTGACCAGCCTGAGCTGCGTTTTGTCTGCATGTCATCTTCCTTGTTTTGGTTGGGAACGGCTCTCAGGGTTGGCATGGGAGGTGCAGGCCCACGAGCTGACTGCAGGCGAGGCGTCTGACTGTTCATAGACTCCATCTCCATGCGATCATCGAAGCTCTGCGGGCTGGTGGGTGATCGCACAAGCTTGGTAGTACTCTCGAAACTTCCCTTCTCGCCATTACTTCTGTTGTGGTTCTTGCCATACTTGCCAGAGATGATGGCCAATGAGCTCGAAGAATCGTTGGCTTGGTGACCGTATGCCGTCTTGGGAGGTTGCAGATCGGCGTACGGGTTGGTGCTGCTATTAACGGGTGTCTTCTCAGACGCACCGTATCTGCTGAAACGCTGACTGAAACGATCAGCTCCAAGTTTACCAGCAAGGATAGCAAAAGAGCTGCGAGGATCGTATGAACCAAGGTTGGGTTTGGGCAATTGCGGAGGAGCCTCGCTCACTCCGCCACCGCCACCTGCCTCTTTCATGAAAGAAGCACCCCTGTCTTGAAAGCTCATTCTATCAGCCTTGTCATCGTTGAATTTGGTCTTCTTTTGCTGCTGCTTGCGACGTCTAACAAGGAGGAGGGCAATGATGAGTACTGCAGCAAGACCAAACAGAAGACCCAAAGTAATTCCCAAGACCTTGCGAGTGTGAGCTCCACCATCACCGCTGCTTTTCGGCTTTGCGGCAGCGGATGATGTGGCGGAGGCTTGTGCTGAGGTAGATGTAGGAAGGGCAGATGAACTTGATGCGGATGTTGTCGTCAGAGGAATTTGGCTATCACCAAACAAAACTTCGTTGCTGACCCATGAGTTGCTAGTCTGGTTGAAAACATTGACAGGAGTGTCGTCGTTGCCGCCGCTGATAACGGCAAGAGTACCTTGGTCATTCTGCGCAACAGAGTAGTCTGATCTCTTTACTGAAGGGGCCGAGCTGCTGTTGTACGTGGGCCAGTTGTCCAGTGTCAAGTCACGCTTGCGTTTCCTTGAGGATGATTGGCTTGTGGAATCGCCAACAGTCTGACCATTGCTAGCAGGCTGACCGTCAGCATCCAACAAGACAAGCTGAGTGACGTCGTTAGGAGAGGCAGTGGCATCATAAACCGTCAAGACTTTACTGCCATCGTCACCAGTGACCAATGCGCCCTTTGCACCGTCTGGCAGTGCTGATGTGAGGTTAGTTTCCAGCCTGGTCCAACTGCTACTCTTGCTGAAAGTCCAGATACCAGTGTTACTCTTAGAACCTCCCAACATGACAGCGGAACTATCATCCCATGGCAATAAAATAGGGTCAGAAACGGCAGGCGCCTCGGAAGTGAATGATTCAATGTTGAAGGGCTTCTCGGTCGAGATGACGAAAGTTTGCGATGACAATTGATCGTCAGTTCGCGAACCGGCGTAGACAAGAATGGAAGAAGAGTCGTTCAAGTATGCGGCGCCGTGATTCGTACGTCCCTTCATATCCTCGGTCGGCAAATCGAGAGTCTCCCAAGACTTTGTTGAGAATATATAACGTTGTAGTCCTCCGTATGATGAGTCGTCTGATGTGCCGCCTACCACGTATAGTGCGGCTTGTGAATCATCTCCATTCGGTACTGCGCGAAGACATGTCGGGCCAGTCACTGCTTTTCCCATATCCATTGAGGTCCATGTAGCATTCTCCACGAGCGGCAGGGCCTGGAATGAGTCCGGCGACAGGACATATAGAGTGTTGTTGTCGATGACAGAGCAGTGGCCAGCGAGGGCCTTCTTTGGTAGGGGAGCAGCCATGTCGAAAAGTCGAGTGGTATTATGATATTAATGCAAGGGCGTATTATTTCTGGAGTCGTGGGTTGCGAATGAGGGTGGGTGATGCGCTGGAAAATGCTGGTCAATTTAATGAAGCATCATACGGCGTGAAACGAATGTGGTGTGTGGTCTGTCGTATCCGGATAACGAGTGTGAGGAATTGCGAGAGTGAGAAAAGAGCGACGTGTCGAAGTGAGCGGGTTCCAGGGATAGGGGAAATCCAGAACAACAGCGACGGGTGGTGGTCAAAGCGATCGAATCAACGACTACGAGAGCAGAAAGCAAGAGTCGTCAAGACTTCAATCCAGGTACCAGGGATTCGACAACACAAACAAGAGTTGGGCGAGAGTTGCGTGTGAGTAGGAAAGAAAGAGGTTGTGATGTTTCCGTCTTGTCAAAACACGACAGGGGCGCTTGAGGCTGATGATAGATGGAACGGTCCGCGGGAGATGTCGTTGCGAAGAAACGGTCGCCGATAGAAGCAGCGAACGGGAGGGAGATATGATGCCGAGTCGTAGTGAAAGAGAGTGGGTTGTGGTGATGAGACAGCGAGGGTGCAAGTGCTGACGAGTCGCAATAGTGTACGGCAACAAGACACTCGGAGACGGAAAGAAGGAAAGAACCAATGGCTAGACCAGACACGAGAAAGAGAGACAGGCACACTACGGCAGCCAAAGGAAGGGGAGGGAGTGCTTGTGTGGCCGTTGGTTGGCCGTTTGTCGCGCGAAAGCAGGACGTAGGAGAGAGACAGGAGGTGTCCAAGAGTCAGACAATCAAAGCTCATGCCGCGACCTCGAGCCATCTCTCGTCAACTCGCGCCACGGAATATATTTGCCATTGATTACGCCGCCCCCATCCAGTTTTCGACATCTGCACCGACCACCCAGATATCACCCATAATGGATGCTTCTATTTTCCGCCCAGCTCCCATAAGAAGACGTGAGCCGGCTAAGAAGACTTTACTTTGCCCAACTCCACTTTGAAACCCCCGACTCGCACATGGCCCAGAACTCTAAAAACCAGTACACTATTCGCACCACCTTCACTTCCACCACAACCGCAGCTCTGTTTGTTCTTAGACAACAAGGTTTGCCTTCTTCCTCCATGTCAGCTCTGCCCTAAATGACCTGCTGTTCTCGACAGTCATGCACAGGGCCGCAGAAAAGGCCACAGAAAAGTATTGGCAGAGCCGGATGCATCGTAGATCACTTGGGGGTGTTCGCTTCTGCCAGAACACTGCAGGCTCGTGCTTTTCTGCGCACCCCTTACGCCGTACGGGCACCTTTCCTGTTTCGGCTGCTGAAACGCGCCGAGTTGTGGACGGACCCTGTGCCTTTGCAAGCTCCGATGGTCGACCTTTCCCTTTCTTTGCTTGCTCGACTCGTAAGTGGTGGCTTGATATTTCTCATCACAATCACATGGTTTTGTGCCTTGCTGTATCGATTTCTTCCTTCCAGTCATCTTGGTTACATAAACGCTTGCATCTGCTTCTACAGACCTGATCATGATTTCGGCATCGGATCACCGTTTCGGCTATGTACCTTGTCTATATACGAAGTCGTTTCAGCATACGAAAATTCACACTTAGAAGACGAGGAAGTGTTTTCTGTGGTACACCAGTATACAATCGCGTCCCATATTCGTCTCGAGTCGTGGGCTGGATATAGCTCCAAGTCTGTGCGTAGGGTAGAGAAAATGAGATCGACTGGTAAGCCGCAAGCGTGATGGGTAAATGGGAAAGCCGGCGGTCGTGCACGATAACTACTAGCTACCACGAAGATCTTTTCCATCATGTATTTCTCTGTCAGGTCAAAGTAAATTGAGTCAAGTAGAAGAGATAATAGTACTCGAGTCGAGTAGGAAGGGTAGATCTTATCTCACGTCATCTGATGTGCAAGTCACGTAGAGAATGCGGACGTATGTTTTCGCTGAAATGGATGTCGGGTGGATGAATGGACGGAGAAACATTCGCCTCTGGGCAAGAAAGCGTCGGATATACAAGAATCATATGTAAGCGAGTCCATCTGTCCACAACAAGAAACACATGCTTGTTCTGCCCTTCTCGACAGCATCGGTTGCAAGCATGCCACAGAAACCCCAGGATGCATCGCTTCTGCAGATATATTGATCACGATATCCTGATGCCCTACTTGACGCTTCCGAGATCGAAACATCATGCATCTCTGCCCTAATATCCTCCTCAACCACTCGCTTGCTCTTTCTTCCAAGCTTGTGCCATTTGCAACAGTTTCGACATCTTCGCTGCGCTCTCGTCGTCGGCGGGGAAAACATAATCCATGTATTCTTCCCACTCGTCTTCGGACAACTTTCTTCTCTTCTTGACGCGGCGGGGCATTTGTTTCTCGACCTTTTCGAGGTCGGAGCTGGAGCCGTGTGTTGTTTCGAACGATTTCCATGCATTGAGAAGGGCCACGCGCTGGAATATGTAAGTACGGGTAATCGTCAGAGTGGATCTGCGTGATAAACTTACCTCTTCCTTGAGATCCTTCTGCTTCATATCCTCGTATGCTCGTTGGAAGACCTTGCGTGCACGTAGCTTGGCATTTTCTGAGATAGGCTTTTCTTCCTCCTCGTCTTCGTCCGCCTCTTCTTCGTCTGGATCTGGCACATTGATTTCGAAATGTGCGTAACTGATCCATACCTTGACGTGACCGGTCTTTTCCAACAGTCTCTCGTACAAGTCTCTTGTCCTATCCCACTCGCCCTCTTCTTCCTCAAAGTCGATGTATGCTTTCCATAACAACTCAGGCATATCAAGGGATGGTTGGTCGACAGCGAGCTCAAAGATTGCGCGCGTACGTTCCAAGTCTTCCAGTCCTCGTTCCAGTTCTGCAAATTTGATCCATGCTTGACAATTTGCCGGGTTCCATTCAATGTGCTTTTCGTAGAGAGTCCGGCAGCGCATGAACTCAAAGAGCTTGAGTTCGAGGTCGATGTAGCCACGGAACAGTTTGTCCTTCGGGCACATACCAATAGCAATACCTAGTGACTTGCGTGCTGCTTGTAGTTGCATCTGTCTGATCTCGAATTGTGCCTTCAACAGCCAGAACTTGGCAAATGTGAACTTCTTGTGAGGAATAAGCTTTTGACACTCAGCATAGACCTGTCTGGCACGCTCAACGTCCTTATTCTCCATCTCTTCCCAGAGTGCGTAGAAGATCCAGATGTAGATGTATCGTCGCCAGTGTCTTTTCTCTTGTGTCGGCGGTACTTGTGCAATGGCGCGTTCGTATACGTCTCTTGTGCGCTCAGCGTCACCAAGAGACTCCTCTAATCTTGCATAGTCAATCCAAGCATCGTAGTTCTTGGAATTCTCTCTGACCTGCTCTTCATACTGTACTCGTCGCTTGGACAAGACAACATCTTCAACACCTTCCTGGTCTCCGTATTGCTTCTCAAAAGTTGTGTAATGCTTGTGAAGAATGGCGGATTGTGATCTGGGCATGCGATCGAGGGCGTATTTGTAAATAGCTCTTGCACGCTCATACTCCTTCAGCTTGGCTTCGTAGCGAGCATATGCGATGAAGAGCTTCTCATCCATGAAATCTTCACCCATTGTCTCGATAGCCATACCAAAGACCTCTCGGACATGGTCACTTGTTCCACTCTCTTCCTCGAAACGAGCCCATTTGATCCAGTTCTTGGACTCGGGGTGAACGATGGTGAATCTCTCGAATATTGAGCGAGCACGGTCGAACTCTCCGTATCTCTTTTCCATCTTGATGTATGCACCCCAAGCATCCTCACTAGGTTCCCAGCTCATCCATCTTTCAAAGACCTGACGGGTTCCGGGAATGTTGCCGAGAGTCTCCTCCATGTAGACGTACTTGTACCATAGCTTGTCGATTCTCGGTAGGATGGTGACAGCTCTGTCAAGTAAGTTACGGGCGTGGTTGATATTCCTCGTTTTCATCTCGGCCTCGATGTAGCGCAGCCACAAGGGCACATTTGTAGGCTCGACGTCAAGAGCACGCTCAAAGACACTTCTTGCACGGCGATATTCCTTCTGTTCAAGTTCCCAGGCGGCATAGCGCATCCAGTTGCCCATGTTGAGGCGGTTTCGGCGGACATAGTCTTCAAACTCCTTGCGCTTGCGGCCCTGGTGTTCGTGTAGTTCTTCCAAGTCGGCAAAGCGCTGAGTGGGGGCCTGGAGACCAGGTTCCTGGCGGTCGACGGCCTCGCGCAGAAGTTGTTCGGCGCTGATCTGGATGGGCGCGGCGGCCTTGTTCTTGACCCTCGGGGGGCCACGCGACGACTCCATGATGGCGGATGGAGAGAAAATATACGATTCGAGGCGGGAGTATTGGTATGTATCAGTCGTGAAGGCACGACAGGTCGGCCTGTGGTGGTTGACGAAGAGGTGGAGGACAAGTGCTGGTTAAAGTTGTTGGAAGCTTTGGATGATGATGGAATTTGCCGGCGCGTCACTTTGCATGTGAAGCAGCAGCAGCAGCAGCCTAGACTTTCTTCCACAACGACCAATCAATTCAATCACAACTACACTTGATTTCTTCGAAGACTGCACGATAGGAAGGCGCAACCTCAACAAGTAGCTACCCTCCATATCTCGAACGCGCGACATCCCGGACGAGCAGTACAACTACCAAGCCCTCAAGATGGCGACCATCGCCGACGAGCTCTTGAACGACTTTGAGTCAGATGCCGAGGATGAGAATCAGGACTCGCTCGAAGGCGACATAATGACACACTCGATGTTGCGCCCATCAGGCCCCAGCGACGCACATGGAGAGGGCGGCATGGAACTGGATGGCGACGAGGAAGAGCCTGACGATGAAGAGGGAGATGATGCAGCACCGAATGGCAAGATTCAAGAGACCGAGACTGAGGAAGAAGCAAGAGCCAGAGTTGAGAAGATGGACCTTGGTGCCGTGGGAGATGTGCGCAGTGTCGCAAACTTGATGAAGACACTACAACCAGTCCTCGAGGTAAGCAATCACCCTATCCCCAAATCTAGACGTAAACATGATTCACATCCTTCGAACATAGCCCTGACCACCGCCTCTTGCTTGCAGAAAATCGCCCACTATCAAAACCTGCCCTCGGATCAACAAACCAAGAACATTGGCTCCATCGAAGACAACCCCGAGTACAAGCTTTTGACCGAGTCCAACACACTCTCTACCTCGATCGATGGTGAAGTCATCCTGGTTCACAAATTCATCCGCGATCATTACTCGACACGCTTCCCCGAGCTTGAAAGATTGGTCCAGAACCCTCTCGACTATGCAAAGACTGTCGCAATCATTGGAAATGGCCCCATGGAGGATGTCAAGAGCCTGTCAAATTCGACAGACAACCCCGTCGGCCAGTCGCTTCGCCAAGTACTGGATGGCCCTACAATGATGGTTGTCACTGTGGAAGCAACAACCACAAGAGGTGTCCCTCTCTCAGACTCTGAGCTCGCCAACGTCCGCCGCGCCTGCGACATGATTCTTCAACTCGACAAGGCCAAGCGAACACTGACCGACTACGTGCAATCTCGCATGAACGTCTTTGCACCCAACCTCACAGTCCTGATTGGATCCTTGACCGCGGCCCAACTCATCAACTTCGCAGGTGGTATTGCAGGACTAGCAAAGACTCCCTCTTGCAACATCCCTCCACTTGGATCAAAGAAGCAGACTCAAACCGGTTTCGCGACAAACGTCGGAGTCCGCCACCAAGGTTTCCTTTACAACTCCCCTCTCGTCCGCGAAGTCCCCAGTGACCTGAAGAAGCAAGCCATGCGCATCGTTTCTGCAAAGGTCGTCCTCGCCGCACGTATGGATCGCGTCCACGCCTCACCCGACGGCGCGGATGGCGAACTACTCAAAGAACAATGCATAAACCGCCTCGACAAACTAGTAGAACCAGCACCCAACCGAGGAGCCCGCGCTCTGCCCGCCCCCGACGACAAGCCCAGTCGCAAACGCGGTGGCCGCAGAGCCAGAAAGGCAAAGGAAGCAACCGCCATGACCGACCTCCGTAAAGCACAAAACCGCATGGCTTTCGGCAAGGAAGAAGCGGAAATCGGCTACGGCACTGGCGATGGCACGACAGGTCTAGGAATGATAGGAGCAGCACAAACCGGGTCCATCCGCACACAACAGATCGACCAACGCACACGCGCGAAACTGTCAAAGAAGAATCCAGGCTGGGGTGGCGCTACACCCGCACCTTCTGGTCTTGCATCTACTTTCCACGGCGGATTTGGCTCGGGCACAGCGTCAGTGCTCAGGAACTCTGGTCTCAGGACTTCAGGTGTGGGTATGGGATCAGGTACATCTAGTATCGCATTCACACCTGTGCAAGGCTTGGAATTGGTGGATCCAAAGGTCAGGGATGAGATGAACAGGAAAAGAAAGGCGGACGAGGATAGATGGTTCAAAGGCGGCACCTTTACACAAATCGGTGGAAGCGCTTCTTCGGCGCCGGGAGCTGGAGCGAGTAATGGAGGATTCAAGGTTCCTGCGCTGCCACCGGGAAAGAAGAGGGATACCGGTGCTACTAAGTAGAGAGAGGTAAACACTCAGACCTTTCCGATATTTATATGATGCAAAAATGACCACTCGGCCTCACGATAGCTAAACTTGTTACTCATCACTCGGGTGTTGTCTTTCCATTCATTTCTTGTTCATGTAGGCTCATTCCTTCCGGTTGTTCTGACGTTTGAATATGCTGCATTAACACACCATCGTCATCTTCCATCATGTCTCGGGACAAGTCATCCGTCCACCATTGAGTAGGTTTGTCTTCATGTAGGATATTCGTTTAGTGGGACTGGTATTGGGTCGAGGCGGAGGGGCTATTGCTAGAGGAGAGAGTGGTAGTTATAAGGGGTTTGGCCAGGCCGATGGTAAGGGAGTGGATGGTGGTGCATTGAACTCAGAGACAACTAGGTGCCGGGTACCTGCGATGTCTTTGTGCTACTCCCGATCAGGTGTTGTTTCATCTTCTGTAATGTTCACAATGTACATAGCTGTCTGTTTTGTGGGTTATGAATCCGCGATAACTAGGTCACAGCATCACTGTCGAGAAGATTTACATTAATGGGATATCAATCAGGAGAGCTCTACTCCTGGTGCTAAGATCGATGTAATCGCTCGAGTAAAAGTGCTTGATTAATTGCAAAGATGTAATGTGGTCAGGGTATGCCCCTCAACCATATTTGAGGAAGGAAAAAGGAGAAAAAAGGAAGAAAAGAACAATCTGGTGTATTCGTGCAAAGAAGACTCTTGCAAGACGACTGTACGTAATCAAAGCCGCTCATGGCTCGCAAAGAAGAAGCACATCCACTGTGCAGTATGAGGACTGACCGTCTCGTGTTCCTCTTGCGTCTCTGTGCTTCCATTCGCATGTCTCGGTCGTCATCATCACGGGCTCCGGTACGAGGTCCCCTCCTGTTAGATGATTCTAGCCAAGATGTGGGATATAACGCGTGAAGACCGGAGTGGTGAAGGCGGAGTCGGGGAGATATGCCAATTCGATGAAGCATTCGACGACGAGGTAGACTCTTGCGAAAAGGTATAGGAGAAGGTAGCTTATAGCCAGAAGAACTTCCATCCAAATGATGATGCTCTCGAAGCGCTCTAGATGCCTCGTGCTTCTACCGAAACGATGGGATCGAAGAGATCGGGCGAAAACGGAATGCCAACCTGTATAAACGGTCGACGCAGGACCAATGCTTGCTACATAAATGCCCGAGATCTTCCATAGTATTCCTGCAATCCTAGTATTGAATGGAGCGTTCCAGGCGAGGAGATGTAGACCACCGTACGCAAGCGCCACAATGGACAAACTGATGGAGCTGAGCGGCTCCTCGAACTCTATAGCATCCTGGACAGAGTCAGGTGAGAGGGACCAGTTTCTAGTTCGGTGACTGTAAGATCTGTATGTAGGGATTGATCGGTAGCTTGATTCGTAGCGTGATTCTGATGTCCGCTCTAGACGTTCTGCCATTGCTGGTTCTAGGTCAAAGACAACTCGAGGGTCACTATCGGTGCTCTCTAGGGCAATTTGGCGTTTCGTATCATGACTGGACAACATATATGTAATCCAGAAGCTGCTGTGAAGTTGCAGCATCAAGATGTAACGCAATCTACCTCTGTGTCTCTTGACAAAACAACGTTCCGCAGTTCTAATGCTTCGTCAGCTGCAACTTCTCGGCTTTCCGTGATGTTCATGGACAAACATTCTGGATCGTAGTAGATCGCCGAAAAGAACTTTGTTTGTGATACTTCGATACAACTGTGGATCGTGAGTACCCGATTGATCGGCGTAGTCGCCTGCTGACGCTCGCGTGCTTGACCACATGCCAGGAACTGTAGGAAATGTCGGGAGAGCGCCAGGTCGACCACTAGACAGATAGACCACGTCCACGTATTCCCTCAACCCGTCTGAGACGGACAGACTTGTAGGTCGGCTGACATCAGTGGGTTTCTTCCACCATATCGCGTAAGTCGCAAAGGCGCATAGACAGTGACCTAGCACGTTAAGTTCGAGGAAACTGATAGAGGCGCCTTGCGATAACCTGGCAATACATTGTATACAAAACCAAAGTGCTTGTGTGCATACGATGGTTTTGGTGAGTGTGCTGGCCTTGCACTTGTCAAGTATTTCTGACTCCGGGATATTGGGGATTGATTCAGGCTCGGTTTTTGCCAGGAACTCTATGCCTGTTTCGCTGAGCACGAAGGCTCCTGTTCCGTAGGATGGACCGAGATCTTTCGCTTGAATCACAAAACCACCCATGGCAGCATAGAAGCCGTGTGTTAAGGTCCAAGGTTGGCGGTGTGCCGATGTGTCAGTATTCACGGAGCCAAGGGGTATCTGAGAGTCAAGACACTATATGGCTCGTCAGAATTACAGATTTCGTTTATCGTTTGTCCCGAGTGTTTACCTCCTTTGTGTCAACACCTCTTGAAAACCAGCGTCTTGGTGCCCTTTTACAAGACGCCCAGAAACGTTTGTACCATGGTGACGTTAGTGCCGGTGGATAGGCCTCATGGGCGTCCTGAGTGATTCTTGAGGCTGTCCGGTACTGTTCCCAAGCATTCCAAGCAACGATTTCTGGGGCAAGCAGGCCTAGTATTACCCATCCAAACTTGCGAAAGTACTGTTGACGCTCTTTGCCATGTTCAGGAATATTGAGATGGACAGCTGTGTATACGCAGAGAATCAAAGTCGTGATGCAAGATGATAGAAGTCCGAAGGTTCCTCGGCCGTGCGGCTCAGGGTGCCACGTCGCTGTTTGATTGGCGGTCTGGTTTCCGAAAGGTGCGAACATTTGGACAGAAATCGCCAGAATGATGCTGGAGCATGCAACGGCGTGGTGAAGTTCAAGGTCTATAAAAGGTGACTTTTCTGAAGGGTGCTCAATCAAGGAGGCACAGCAAGAAGCTCAGCCTTGGGGCAGACTTGCTTGATCCTCCATGCACGAGAAGCCACCATCGGGCCCCAAAAATATATCACGCGCCAATCAACACCATCTTGTCATATCGTTTCTTCAAGTCGGCATCCAAATCACTGGAACACTGCCCGGTCTAATGATGGATGGAGCCGAGCGCTCGATCAAGACACGACACCAGATTTGTCCCCTTGCATATCCGGCTGGGATGCATGCTGCAGACCGCAATATTTCTCTAGGCAATAGCAGTGCAAAGGAATCAAGAGACTTCATTGACATCGAGGAAGCCGAAGTATGGTTGTGTGGGAAGTTGTGTTTGGATTTCTGTGCTTAGTACGGGCTCTTCATTATTTATCAATGCTCCGCCAGTCGCTCTTCATGCCGCGGACTAGCATATGCTACCAGTGGCAAGAGTTGTTGACGCATGCACCCAAGGCGGCGGAGAAAAAGGCATCGGAGGGTGTGGTCGCATTAAGAAGAGCCAAGAAGTGGCAATGCATGAATCAGACGTGAACATGCCGAACCTTGGAAAACTAAATCTTCTCACTGTTCACCGCCGATCTCATTGGTGACCTTGACGAATGCTTCCCACTGCTCTTTTGCAGCGCCGCTGGTGATACACCAACGGGCACGTCTGACGCCCTCCTTCCAGCGCAAGCCACCAGGGCCACGCTCTGTGATGACATTACCGTCGTCTCCGGGACCCATGTTGCTAGTATCTGATTCACAGATACCTGAGCACACCAAAAGAGCAGCTGTGTTTATCAGGACGAAAGTAAGGACGGGATCATCGGGATCAATCGTGCCGTCAAGAATGCTCTGCAGAATGACGGCGTTCTCTTGAGGAGACTTACCACCTGCGACATGGCTAAGCGGTACAGGCTTCAAGCCAAAGTCCTCGGGCGCGACAGTGAAAGGTACGATGTCGACTTGAGAGTCGGCAGCATCGGAATGCGGTTTCAGCGTCCAGCAGTATGAGGGTCCGGCACAACTCAACTCATCCAAGTCTTCGGCACCGCATACGATCAAGGCCTTTCTTGCACCGGCCAAGCGCATAGACTCTGCGAATACAGGGCCCATGTCGCGTTTGGCGACACCGAGGATGCGAGCCTCAATCAAATTACTGTTTTGTACCGGGTTGGCCAAAGGACCGAGCAGGTTGAAGATTGTACGGAAAGGTAGCTCTTTACGGATAGCAGCAGCGTGCTTCATGCCAGGATGCCATTCGCGAGCGTAGAGGAAGGCATAGTTTGTGCGAGAGTAGATTTCGGGCAGTGTCTTCTCGGTGGTAGCGGCAATAACGGGAGAAGGTGAAGCAGCGAGGAGGAGGTCGGCTGAACCGGACTTTGAGGTCGAAGCGTTGTTACCGTGTTTGGCCATCATGAGCAGGGCTGAGGCGAGGATACTCGAGGTCGTGCTGACATTGTATGTGTTGTGGCTGTCACCGCCAGTACCGACTATGTCGCACTGTTGATAGATTAGTCGCGCAGTAATAGAAAGAGGTTGCTTGGGCATACCATACCAGACCTCCATGGTATTGGCCCTCCTTGCGACCACGTTGAGTCACAGCTTTCTTCAAAGCATCCTCATCGACTTGAGCAGCGGCATATCTCATAGAACTGGCGCATGCTGCAAGGATGTCTGGACGACGGTCCAATTGAGTTGTGTGAAGACCGTAGAGAAGACATCCAGTCTGTACGGGAGAGATGCTGTTTGCGAAAATGTGCGAAACAGCAGCAGCAACTTCCTGGGCAGTGACGCTGTACAAAGTCGTAGTGGGGTCAGCCAGCCGGAGGAGCAGCGGTGATATCGAGATTGCTGTTTTGGCTTCGCTCATTGCTACGGTCTTTGTGGTTCTGCGAAGGATGCTCGAAGACGCGAATCGCATACGATACAATGAAGGAGCGATTGACAGCAAAAAAACGAATGAGCGAGTGCTATTGAAGCCTGGAATAGTATGACTGGAATGCGGCCTTGATACTCGGGTGTTGCCGAATAGAGAAAGAGCGACTCCAAAAGAGTCCGTGCGCGAGATTTCCTGAAGATGCGGAAGTCGCGCTGAACGGCAAGAGCAGAGCATCCACCCTGTCACTGCCTGTACATATCACATGTACGTCAATATCCGAGTCGCATTGCTAGCCGTACCTTCCCACTGACCATCTCAGCCAACATCACAATGCCGCCGAGGTTACGACTCCACGCTAGCAAGCGCTTGCGCCTTTCCACACCCAACGCCGCATACCCATCATGTCAATGCCGGTACGCTTCTCTGGCCACTGCCACCACTCCGGCCGCTTCAATTGAGTCAACAATCCATGCCTCATCTCCCATCGCTCGCCATCCTCCTACTCAACCTCCGCCATACAAGCCTGCCGAGTTCCGCAAGACACAACTCCACCGTCTCTACACATCCCTGATCCGCTCATCACCTTTGATGCTGGTCTTCCAACACAACAACCTCAAGGCTTCTGAGTTCTCAGGAATCAGAAGACAGCTGAATTCCGCTCTGCAGAAGGTCGACGCCGAGTTGGGCACTGAGGCTTCACCTTCAGTTGTTGGCAAATACACCGAGCTTCAGATTGTACAGACCGGTATCTTCGCCTCTGCCGTCAAGGTCGCAGAATCTTTCAACCCAGAACTTTTCCCCGACACTCCCAGGACGCATCACCCCCAGGATCCTGCCACAAACACCTCCACCACTCTCAACACCAAGCCTGCCAGCCCTCAGTTCACCCACAGCTTGTCGAAGTCAGCATGGAAGACTGCTAGAAGCGCAAAGGTCCAGACTGGTCTTGAGCCTTTGTTGTCCGGCCCTCTGGTCGTCCTCACATTCCCTCTGGTCTCGCCCCAGCACTTGAAGGCTGCCATGACCATTCTCTCGCCTTCAGAGGCTTTCCCTGCTCCCAAGAGAAAGGCAAACCCCGGCCTCTACGAGCCTGGTATTCAGAGCGGTCTCCAAAAGCTTATGCTGCTCGGTGCTCGTGTTGAGGGCAAGGTCTTCGATCTTGACGGCACCAAATGGGTCGGTGGCATCTCTGGCGGTCTCGACGGCCTCAGAGCCCAGCTCGTTTACATGCTCCAATCTCTACCTGCAACTCTCACAAACACTCTCGAGGGTGCAGCAAAGAGCTTGTATGTCACTGTCGAGAGCAGACGCCTGGATATGGAGCCCAAGGACGAGAAGTCGGAATCCGCCGGGGCCGAGAAGAAGGAGGAATAGACGTAGGTCTGTCCTGTTTGTACTACCACCAGCAAATTTGTACAGCATTTTTGTGTTTCTCCAAAATGATATCCAATCGATTTTCTGCCATCTGCTTGTTGTCTTCGAAAGAACGTTTTTCATCGTCATTCTTCACTTCAGGGAATTCTATCTTCCTTTTCACTTCTACCGTGAAGCCAGTCCAAGCACAATAGACTACCAGATCTCAACGTTTCTTCTCCGTACACACTTCCTTTTCTTCCAAGATCTTTGACATTCTTCAACATCATCTCAACAAAGCATCATGGTTCTCGACTCTGTTATGCACGCCATTTGCACCAAGCGCCCTAAGCTGGCAACTCCTGAATTGGAAAGCTCGCCGACCAGCTCTACCCTCTCGAAAGCCTCTATCTTGACCAAGTCCATCAGACACAACGATCTCTTGACCTTCAAGAAACACAAGCTCCACGACCCTCGCACTCCGTTCCCAGTTGGCTCTAGCAATGTCGCCTGGAACGGCCCCCAGTCAGTCCACTGACGATCTATGAACTGCGACAAACGCTGACAATTGTGGCTCAGGCTCCGCGGTAGTGTCATCTCGTTTGATCTGAACGCCCCCTCGACTCCCGTCAAGAAGCGTTCCTCGACCCCTGATCTTGCCTCCGCCCAAAGCAACAACAAGAAACCGGGCAACAAGGAGAAAGACAAGGATGACAATTTCTCTTACGTCCACGCCGAACTTGTCCGCCCTGCCTCAATCATCTTTGCCAGATATCTCTCCACCGGCCGCCTCATCATTCCAATCCCTGGTCAAGATCGCGATGTCATTCAGCTGTTCATTCGCTTCCTCTACTCTGGCAACATCAACAGCAATGTCGCCGATGCCTGTACCGTAAAGGCAGGTTGCAAGACTCTCAACTTCAAGCTGAGCGACGGCTCCTTCGCCCAACTCATGACTCCCGACGATGAAGAGAGACTTCTCGTCAAGGCTTACCTGTTCGGCTATTCCTACAGCTGCTGGACATTCTGCGATGCCATTATCGACACTCTCATCTGCAAGATCATCGGCCAAAAGAGAGCCCCTGTCCTACACCAGCTCGTCGATCTCAGCACCAATTGCGGCTCCTTCTACCCGCTCAAGATCTTCATCGCCCATCTCGCCGTCTACACCTGGTCCGACAACCAGCTCTGCGGGTTTGCTATGGCCCACAAGTTTGACAGAATCGATCATGTCAGATTCTGGGCTGATGTTGGAGACTATCACGCCATGCACAAGACTGCCACTTACGGTCTTCCTAAGGCTCCTTGGCGCAACTCGATCTGTCACTACCATGTTCACAACTCTTATCCGAAGCTGAAGTACACTTGCTACGCTCAAGGACGTCAGGGTTGATAACATCATGACTCTCACAGGTCCTGGAGACCACTGTCTATAATTCGCGATCTGTATCACTGGAGCAAATATACCTGAGATACGCGGTGGAAGTTGTCTTCTGTAAATATCTTCACTCTGACCCTAGATCGACCATCGATGTGCTGTATATCTCTTTTCCAAGAAACGAATATCAATCACCTTCACTACACTCGTTGTCATCTACTCGCCCTTCGGTTTCTCTTCACTTTCTGCTTTTCAACCCACTTGACCAACTGGTCCGCTCTTTGCCTAGGACTTTCTCCTTACAGCGTCTTCTCACATCTCTCACATCTTGTCACACAGTCATCCCCATGATCCTTTTCTTCAAAAGTTCTTTCCAACGTCTCCAAGAGTTTGTCTCGAAATTTACCATGTCACAGCCATTGTCGCTAGAGTCGTCCATGAGTCCAGAGTACGACACTACTTGGAAACCTCCAACCTTTGCAGTGCTCAAGAGATCGTACGATATGGCAATTGCGGAAGAAGTCGAGGCTACAAGCAAGCGCCGCAAGATCGAGGCGCAGAAACACTGTCAAGATGACAGTCAACGTCGTGCTGAAGACAATCTCGCCGTCGGGTAAGAGTCACTGCTCTGCTTTCACTTTCCAGTCAATGACTGACGATCTGTAGTCCAGATGTGGTCATCATCAAGAAGTCGAGCCGTGTTGTGGCCCATGTGCCTCTGGTCAACCTCAAGACACTCGCCCCACACATCTACTCCGAGATAATGATTGACGCCGTCTACGAAGGTCATCAAGTCCCCGTGTTCATACCCAGAGCGTATACCTCAGCCATGGGCCTGAGACGCTGGGCAGCCTGGTTGGAAACCCACCACATTGGTCATGCCATGGGAGGACCTTCCGCCTCATTCGCTACAATCCTCGACACTTTTGGAACAGCCAATTCTCTTGGTCACGAAGACTTCAAAGATGCCATCATGGATTACCTCATGGTACGCATATTCCACGGCTCCCAAGGACCAGACTGGGTCGATCACGCCTCCATCGGCTGTGTGAGAGATAACCTACGCCAACTCGGAAAATGTTTAGGCAACGCAACGTCCAACTACATGCTTGAGAAGCTAATCAAAACCCTGGTCCTGCACTATGATACTGAAGGAGCATTGGACCAAGATATCTATCCGAGGTTTGTTAAGAATGCTGTTACGGCTTGTGTTCTTGATCAGTGGCGCTTCAAGGATGGTTTTGGGATTCCGGCAAAGGTGTCCACGGAGACGCCGACGGAGGAGTGGTGTGAGCGGTTCCATTTACATGGGCGTAGGGGCTTGCCTTGTTGGTACAGTCGAGTCTTGCCTGGCGACGAGGAGTGATTGTGCTGCGCTAATCTTCGTCATCTTCTTGAGCGTCTGTGGCTGCACATCGCATGTTCGCAAAGTTGGTCAGAATTGGAGCTTCGAGCTTTCATTGAAGACATCACAAAACATGTTGCGCTTCTATCGAAAGCTCTGCGTTTGTCGATCTGCACGAACCTCCGACATTGGCCTTTGCAAAAGCATGTGCTGCTTATAGAGCTGTATATACTATACATGCCCAAATCACTTTCCACCTTTGTTTCTTTTCTGATGTTCTTGTGATGTGAAGGTGTTTTCACTCGTAGCAGAGCGTCTCGTTCTCGAGTCAGAGGTCAAGATTGACTATCAGAATGCATGACTCAGTTCGCTTTCGGAGGACTGGTAGGAAAGAGGGAGAGATGTAGTCCACGCAGAGGTAGCTTCTTCGCGAAGTTGGAGATATATTGAATTGTTTGAGTGCAAGAAGTTGTCTGCTTTTGGGAGGATGTTCAGAGAGAGGAAGGCGCAGTCCACACAGAGATATAGTCCATAGATGGTCATACTTCACTGTGAGGTATAGTCCGAGAATAGGCATCGACTAGAAATACACATATTCCACTGGAGGCATAGTCGAGGAAGAGGCATGGTCAACGAAAAGGTATAGTCTGCAGAGATGCATAGTCTACCAGGAGGCATGGTTCACAGGAAGATGTGCCGCGTCTCCTCGTCAAGTCGGGGGCCAGTTTCGACTGTCGAAATGCAGAAAGCTTTTCGCTTTTGGCAAAATGTCCAGAGAGAGGGGACATAGTCCTCAGATAGTCATAGTCCACTGAAGGCCGAATATTCACTCCAGCTTCACCCTCACTCCGCTGTACGCCCGTCTCCACAGTCTCACACTCCTTCCTTTGCGCCTACTTAAAGCACCTCCTGGGTCACCACTCCCTCTCTTGTCCATCAACATCCACAGTTGGATCGTCAATCAACATTGACAGGCCTTATTTGCCTTTTGACTTCGACGTCCAACATCGAGGATCAAGCACAAGCTCAATCGATCCCCACTTCCACGATCTCGACACATCTCTCGACGATCTATCATCCAACGACACATCTCGAATTTAGGTCTCCGTAAGCTTACACTCGACAAGAAGCAATCAGCGATGTCTTCTACACCTACCAAGAGATCTTCGGATGGCGATGGCTCGGCTGAGAAGCGTCTGAAGACCGAGGACCAAGAGCAGGCCAAGCCTGTCTACGAGTGAGTGGAAGATTTCCATGGCATTGCTTGAGCTCGAGAGTGTGGCGATACTGACATGATATCTCTAGTTTGGACGTTGTTCTTCTGAAGAATCATCTCGGAGATGTCGTGGCACAAGTTCCTCTCGTCAACTTCAAAACATACGCTCCATCTATCGTCAAGGACCTGAAGACTCAGATTATGGGGGAATATAACCTAGTTATCTACACTCACAAATCAGGTTCTCTCTTGACAAGCTCCAACATTCGAAAATGGGCAGACTGGCTTGTCCAAAGAGACATCAGGACCGCCTTGGGAAGCGAAACGTCAAGCGCCTCCCACGCTAGAAGTGCCCTGTTGCAAGCACAAAATCTTGGAGATGTCGGTTACCAGGATGCTCTGATAGACTTTCTTATCGTCCAATTTCAGAGCAAGAATGACCCTACCAAGCTCGACATTCCTCGCTTCCGAGATTTCATGTCATCAAGAGCGGCACCCTGGTTGCGTAACATCCCAGAAGCCCTGATTCTGCACCATGATGCGAAAGCCGCAGCCACTGGTCATTATGATCATGATACCAGACAACGGGTTATGGAATGTGCTTTCGAGCATTTCTCAGCCCCTGATGAGTGTTCCAAAGATCCTCTCAGCCTCAGTACTGAAGAGTTCTGCAAGACATACCACCACCATCACATGAAGAACCTTCCCTGCTACAAGACCCAGAAGCTGCCCGGCACTTCCGAGTAGCTGCTGTATGGTTTGGAGCTCACAACTTGACATCTGCCAGCATCAAAGTACGTTGCTCCCGTTTCTCTGGGTCAACAGCTATTGACCACACTTCTCAGGGCTCTTCTCACAGAACATACTATCACGAGGGGCGGAACTCACATTGAAACTCCATCACGTTCACCATGTCACATTTTCCAGCACAACACAACACGCCGAAAACATATCTTCGGCCTTTTCCATTTTTCGCCGAGAGCATCTCATCTCTGCACCCTTTATTTCCAAGCTTTCCATATCATTCGCAGACATGTTCTGCACAGCTGCACATGGCAGCTAATGGCTTTTCAATACAAAACATGTTTTTCAACTCTCTTGTGCCTTCTTCCTGATTTGATGTTTGAGTGTCGTGCGTGCGGTTGCGATTTGGCGACTTTCTAGAGTTCTCACCGGTCATCTCGACTGGATCAAGAAAATTCAGGCATTGCGACAGATATAACAAGATCTGTTTCGATATGAGAGGACTTCAAGATCATGTCAAGACATGCTTGTTGGACTTGTCACCTGGTTTTTTGTCCGAGCGTTTGAGATCGGCGGGTTTGACCTCACCTCCTGCCTTTCGTAAATTTCTGCTCTGTTCCTTTGTGTACAAACATTTTCCATCATGAAAGATCATGGCGACGTATGTTTGCCCTTGGAACGGACAATCACTCGAATCTGAAAACCACCTCGCCTTTTGACAGATAGTTTGGTCGTCCTCTGCCCCAAGAAAGTGCAAAAAGAAAAGGTTACCAACGCAGGGAGTCGAATGGTGGGCTCCAAAACAGCAAAAGAGTTCTGCATGGAGGAACTAAGCCACGACACTAAACTCCCGTCAGGATGCTGGTTGATCAGGCCAGCATTCCGTCATCCAGAATTAGAGGAGTTCGAATTGAGGCTACCTATATACCTTCATTGACTCTTGGCGTTCTAGCCTCTGAACCAGATCCTTCACCTTCTCGCTCACTGAGGTATTCTCTCACTCGCAATAGTGACTATCACACTCCCAGTTGCTGCACTCAAAGTTTCCTCATCGCCCGCTGCGTCCTTTCTTCCCGATAGCCACGACACACTGCTCTTCATCGTCCAATCGACCATCTCACGACTTTGTCACTTCGAAACACAAAACACAAGACACAGCCTTTCGGACTGCTTGATCGTTCACTTCGCCCTCAGCCTCTCACACAACTTTACAGATCGGTCGTCTATTCGGCAAGATATATCATCTTTCGCCACTACTACAAACTCGGACAAAGATCTTTAACAGCAAAGAAAGCTTGACAAACATCGCTATGTCTTCGAGCTCTACTATGACCGTTCGCGCTGGTTCTGGAGAGCCGCCTGCTAAGCGTCAAAAGACTTTTGCCTATGGGTATGTTAAAAAGTGAGCTTTTGCTGCCGTTAACGCTAAGCATTTCGTGGTAGACCCGAGATCGTTCTGCTCATCGCTTCGGGTAACACACATGACGCAATCATGGTCGGTCACTGCCCGAGACAATCGTATATCGAAGTCTGTGGCATGAACAACCTGGCTTCACTCGATCACTCCATCGCAGACCTCAATGTTGAGCGGGTTCCCTTCGCTGCAGATCCGAGCATCGTCAGATTCCTGGCCGTATGGATTCACACTCGCGACTCCAGGAAGGCTCTCGATACCTCCAAGCCTGATGGCCTTACATGGCTTGTTTTCTTCTGCCAGGCACTCAAGTTTTGCACGGAGCTCCAAATGCACGACGAACTTCATGACTCTCTAATCTCCAGTCTCATTGGATACATGAAGCTCGAATTGATGGTTGTTCAAGGCCAAAAGCCGGGAGAGATTATCAATGCGCTTTTTGGTAGTGTCGCTTCGATCGAAACTTTCAGCCTGACAACCATGAAGAACTCGAAAATCGTGGAGTTACTCGCCATCCTCACTTTCTACCATGACGGAGAAAGTCTCACGAACCACCGCCGAGCATTTCAAACCGAAAGCGCTACGCTGGCCAACGACGTCCGCGACTGCGCGCTGAACTTCCTCATCGACGAACACTTGAATGGCATCTGCTCGCCTGATGATCCTTTTGATGCCAAATTCAACGAGTACTGCTGCTATCATCTTCATGAAGTAGACGATGCAGGATGCCCCGACTCTTAACACCTCACTAAACGACGATACTTTCACCAACGCCTTTCTCGGCGCGATACAATGACCAAGCTGAGCAGCGACTTCCTACCTTACACTTCGACAGTACACCCATACACCAGTGCGAAGGAAAGATATATCCCCACTGCTGCACAAGAAAGAGAAATACAACACAAGCAGAAGGAAAACAAAGTGGAGCGAAGAGCAAAAGAAAGAAGAAAAAAGAAGAAAAAAGGGGCATATCTGTCAGCACGAAAAGAAGAAAAAGAAGAATAATGGAGAAAAAGGGGTAACCCATGAACGAGGAAGACGAACAAACCCTTTTCAGACGAACAGCCCGGCACAAGACAAACAACTTTGACGCGCAATTCATAGGGTACGTTGCCAGTCTGAGGGCCTGGTTCTGATATCCAGTACTTCTATGCTTCGTTATCTACGTTATTTTTCTGTCTTCTAACCGGTGCCACACCCTGTCCCACGCGAATGTACCCTCACGAAAGTCGGAAATAGAAGAACTTTTCGGGGATCACCGTCCTGACCAAGTCCTTTCTCCTACGATATTCCTCAGGTCGGTGGTCGAAATGAAAACGGCCGCGGCATTGTTTCAACGGGAGTGTAAGTGGATCCTTGGGAATCTTGCTCCAGTCCCTTCTGATCCAAGCGTCGCGCAAGAGTCGGGTGGTGAAGATGTCCGTCATTCGACTGATGAGTCCGTTCTCCTCCCACTCGTTGTGGTCTGTCTCGCGATGTATGTATATGGTAGCAAAGATCATATCTAGTTCGTTGTGGTAGTCAGGTCTTGGATGGTATCTGTAGAACTTATAGACGGTGTCGAGGAGCTCTCGAGGATCGGAGCTTTGCGCCATCTCTTGCCTTAGCCATTCGATGATGCAACTCTTGAGTGAGCTGGTGATCAGAGTAGAGAAATTGCCTTCGCTGACCAGGCTAGCATAGATCCTGAAGAATGTCTCGTGCCATTCGTCTCCACTCAATCGTTCGACATGATCGATGCTCTTCCTGGTGTCTCTGGTCCAAGCCCAAATAGCCATGAAACGGACAATCTCTTCTTCGAATTGGAAGTCGTAGGATTGAATCTTGAGCGGCGCGGTGTTCTCGATCTTTAGAGTGACTCCGTTGTTGCTATCTCTACCGGGATACTTGTAGACCAGTTCGAAATCGGATGGGAGGACTTGGGCGATGCACGTTCCTCTTGCCCTAAGAAGGATCATGTTCGGTCTTCCAAAGGAGGATGATTAGCGTATGAGTACGTTGCAAGATCTCCGGAAACTTACTTGTAGATACGCCTTTCGTCCGAAGCACCATGGCGAGTGTGATCGACTGCTGTTGACAGAGGTGGATTGACAAGAGGCCTAGCCTTGGTCGTCAAGCCTTCGACGACTTCCTCTGACATGATGAGTGATATCGATGATATGGAGCTAGCAAGACGACCTGACGAGCTGTGTTCGTGCAGAATCAGCGTAGTTTCGACAGGAAAAGCACGTTGCTGAGGACATTATGATTATAAGAATGTCACTCCTTGGCGTGATGTTCCGGAGTCATCTGGATTCTCCTTTCTCACTTAAACAGACCGGGCATTGTCCTTGTTCATCCAAACTGTGCCACAGAGGCCGAAAATCTCTCTTGATACTCCATTCTTCTTTTACTGGTTTCATGGACGCCGTCACAAATCGTCTTCCAGCGTAAGAAAGCGGCGATGTCCGAAAAGTGATCATAAAGCTATTGGTGAAAGGGCGCCAAAGTCTCTCGGGTGACAATACTTATATTTGCGTATCAGAGAGAGATAACAACATTGCCTGCTCTCTGCGGACATCTACTCGTTCTAGAAAAACTTCTTGCATTTCGACAGGCATATTCGAAGACACGCAGGGGAGAGGAGAGAGAGAACGCTTTCGCACTCTCACTGGCCAGAGAAGCCGACTAAACTATCTATCAAAAGGCAAGGTGGTTTTCAGATTTGAGTAATTGTCCAGAGAGAGAGGTCAACATTGCCTGCTCTCTGCGGACATTTACTCGTTCCAGGAAAACTTCTTGCATTTTGACAGGCATGTTCGAAGACTCGCAGGGAAGAGGAGAGAGAACGAATGTAGTTTTCTGCTGTAGCACCGATTGGAATATAGAGATCAGATGCTGGTTACATTGGCACACAAATTTGTCACTCTGGGAAGATGGGAAAAGATTATGGCAGGGTTGGAGACTTTTGATTGCTATTTTCATCATGCGCTTTCAGACTTACTGAGCTCTGCCTGGCGCTGTTTCTAATCCTTGCATTCTTCTTTTTCTCCAAACTGGAACGACAGACGGTGTTGGACGCAGAAATCTACAGCCGCATATGTTGCGGGCAGCGGTGCGGATCTTGTACCTGGTAGCATCAGGCGTTCCTATATTGCGTGTCAGCTATACAGTCACTCAATGATGGGCTCTGATATTACCTTAGAAGTCAGACTTCTGCAAGTAGCAGAGTTCGCCGGCACCGTGGTGATGGTAGGCGCACCAGTCATCGAACTCAGCGCTCATCACATCTCCAGGGATTGTGTGTCTGACATCCTTGTTTGTGTGTGCGCGAAGCCACATGTTCGTGCGGTCAGTAGTGCGGGCGTTGAGCATTTCCTCACCGCGGTGGACAAAGACGTTGGCGCAAACACGAATCAGCCCGCCACCGCCGGAGATGTCATTCATCATGCAGCTGTGGAAGGTCTTGTTGAAGTCCTTGACCGAGCCGTCCTTCAGCCAGCCGATGAACCAATCGATGAGGGAGTCGTAGATATCGCTGTTGTACTTGGCGGAGTCTGCAAAGTGGTTGATGATGCGGCAGAAGTGCAGGACAACATGAGGCTCGTCTGCGCTTTCTCCCTGTCTGACCTTTCTTGACAGTGCCAAAGCCTTGTTGACACTCCAACCCTTGGTCATCTCGCCGAGGAAGCGCACGATGCGCTCGCCGGTAGCCATCTCATATGACTGAATTGAGAGGCCGGCGGACTTGGAGGCAGGTTTGATGCAGGCTGCCATCCAGGGCGTGCGCATGACCCACTTGAGGTCGGTGAGGGAGGCGTGCGCAATGGGTCTGCCACGCGATTTCAGGACCACAATCTGAGTGCTGGTACACAAGTCAACAATGGTTTCATCAGTGATTACGAACATGAGCTCATACTCGCAGAAGGGATCGTCAGCAGTGGAAGACATTGTGTTGTTGTTACACAAAGATCTTTACCAGAAGTTTCGTTGTCTTTGTGACAAGAGAAAAAGAAGTGTAAAGGTGAAAACAAAGACGAGAGATCCAACGAAGTTCCCGAGGCGCAGGTCGTCAGAGCAACATATCAGTGAAGTGCGAGCGTCACTTTCACACGCCGCTTTCACTCGCGCTGGGAAATTCACACTTCACGTCTCGGTGATTCGTCCTCTCCTCCTGAGCCTTCTCCACATCTTGCTCTCCTTCCAACACGCACAACATGTCTGAGCCACTTGACACCTTTGAAGACATGGACGACAACTATGACTACAACGCCGAGCAGTACTGGAACGATGACCTTGGAGTCGAGACACTGGACAGAATCTCCCCGGCCCCTCCTCAGAACCCTCAGCACGGTCTGAAGCGCGCAAGACCCAGTCCTCCTTCAACCGAACGCAAGCGCGCAAAGCCCGACTACCAAGGCACTTACACATTCGGGCAAGTCTATCCGCGAGATATCCACAGAGCCTTTCACTGACGACAACCAGTATTGAGCTCGTCATTCTGCTGGCCAAGGGCAATCCAGTGGCCCATGTCTCCAAGATCGAGTTCGAAACCGTAGCAAAGTCTACCGGCGTCCATTACAACGAGGTCGAACTCTGCAAAGGCGCCCAGCTCAGACAGTACAACTACGATGTCGACGCCCCTGTCCTTCACTTCCTGGCCCACTGGATCCGTTACCGCAGCCCGAGCACCGCTATCAAGTATGCCTTTGGCGACAAGGTCTCCAACGACAACTCGTTCGACAAAGAACAGCGTCTCTTCCTTGTCAAACTCATCAACTTCTTCGCCAACGAGGATGTGTTCAAGCCTGTCGTCAAGGACTCCCTGGTCTCTTGTTTCGCCAAATGTCTCAAAGCCCAGGACCAGAAGGGAAAGATCGTGCTGGCCGAGGTCCTCAAGAATGCTTGTGCAGACAACATCTTCAAGCACATTGCCACTGACATCCTTGTCGCTTTTTCGAACTGAGCGCCTTTGGAAACTGGAAGAAAAACTGTTTGCGGCTTCGCTGGAAAGAAAGAAGTCTGAAAGCGTCCTGCCGTTTGCTACACCTTGAACGTTCGTACGCAGTCATTGACAATCGAACTTACTCTGCCTCTCTCTCATCGTCTTGTCTCTCTTACCATTGGTCGACCTTCCTTCTCGTACACATCAAGAAGAACTATAATTTTTGAAACCGTTAGTCTCTCCAGTGAGGTCAGCTGCATACTGTGTCCTCATGCAGCACAACTCTGATTCGCAATCAGACCATGCATGAGTGTTGTGACCTTTTAAATTGCCCGTCCCGAGGCAATCACTGGGCATCGAGCTATTCATCAAAAGCTTCATGTTTCTTTGCAGGGGAGTTTGTATAGTGTAGTGAAGACATCAGACCAACGGAGAGTAAGCTTGCAGCTTATTCTGTCTTTCCAACCCATGGAGCAGCTTGGTAATTGTGTGGTGTCAAGAGCCGTAGACATCAGAATGCATGGAAAGTTTCGAGTTTGTGGCGTATTTTGATGAGAGAGGTATTGGCGGCGGCTCTCGAGTCTCAACCAACCTTGCCAAGTTCCGAATATGTTTGTGACAGTAGCTCCACGGATGCGCTTGCCGTTTGGGACCGCATTGAGGCTGTTCTGCAACATCTGGTGCTTGTCGCCCAGCTTCGGGCCCTCGGCGTCGCTCTTTCCTCCAATTCTTGACTCATCTTTCTACTTCGACACACCCATACTTCTCTCCATCGATCCTGCCTCAAGATCACTTGTCGGGGTCAGGTTGATACTTTCTGTCTTGCGGGGGAAATACTCGAGATTGAGATCAGAGGACCAGGGAGAGACTTTGGCAACCAAGCACCTTTCCAACGGAACGCGTGAATACTTTGAAGGTCAGCAGAATCGAAGAGACATGATGTCTTGCTACACTCCCAACGAATCAAACCTACCATCATCATATGCCCCTGCTGACGACGCTTTGTTTCCTGTGCTTGGCCAGCCTCGTGAGATGTAGTGGTAACGAACTCAAAATGAACTCATGAGCCGTAACTCAACCACGGGTCGCACAGAATGGAAACATCACACCACGGGTCCGGGCCATCACTAGATCAATCATAAAACGTCCGTTCAACCTGTTTCCGACCCTCTTCTTTGTCTCAAGCCTGGACTTCTACCTACTCTGTCGAAACACTCGGCCATCAACCATCCAGTATGATCATTCCAAACACAGCCGGCCTCCTGTTGGCTCCCATGGTCTTCTTTGCCACTGTCTCAGCTCTTGCAATCTCTTCTACTCGAACACCCCATCCTCAAATCTACAGCAAGAAACTTCACAGCGCGAGAATCTATGAAGCTCTCACCACGAAGAAGAACTTGCGTACCCTTACCAAAACCGTAAAGGCCGCTGTTACGCCGGGACTTGCTGAGGGTCACCCTGATTTGGTGCATCACGCGCTCGTCCTGGATGCCTTCGCCACCAAAAAGCCCTGGAATACCATGACCATTGAACAAGACGAGGTCGTCTATGTCACCACTACCAGGAAGGCGGCCCCAGCTGCAGTCGAGACTGGAGATATAGATTTGGCTGCTGTAGTTCCTCCCGGAACCTCTTACGTCGAGATCAATACTGCTGATGCTCGTTCTACTCCATCACTCCATGCCCGCGACCAAGCTCCAACCGTTACCCACGAGACCGAATCCGAAGTCAAGACAATCAAAATCAAACACACTACTACCACTCCCGTGCACTCAACGGAAATCAAGACAATCAAAATCAAACACACTACTACCACTCCTGTGCACTCAACGGAAATCAAGACACTCAAAATCAAACACACTACTACCACTCCTGTGCACTCAACGGAAATCAAGACCAAGATGCTCATGCACACGCAGACTACTGTTGTCCATGAGACCAAGATGAAGACAAAGACCGTCGGTGCAAAGAGAGATGTTGCAGAAACTCAACCCGCACAATCCATTGAATGGCAAGCTACATGGTCAGAACTGGTTGGTCTTGCTTCTGCTCCTTCTGCCGACATCCACGCCAGAGATGCAGAACATGATAATGGCGGCGATCCAGAGGTTGTGGTGGAGATCGTTGTGCCAGATGTTGTGTCAGATGTTGTGGTGAAGGTCGGCGCCGTTACTTCCGCCACATCTTCTGCAATGGCTTCCTCGTCTACCGACGGCTTACGCTACTGGAGATCTAATTGTGGGATCCTGGGTTGTATTCCCCCACTCGCGGCTCTCTCTGATGCTACCGCATTTTCCAAATACATCCCTACTGGTATTGATCTCGTTCATACCCCGCTTCCAACGATGGCTTGAGGGTTGAAGGCTAGAAAGAGTGCGTGAAGGAGGAATCTGATTATTCAAGGTTTGATCGATGGTAGACTCATCGTGTCAAAAAAGGGAAAAAAGAAAAAAGAAAAGGATGTGGGGTGCTCACATAGTCGTGATGCTTTGAATAGAGGAGTTCGAAAATATGACACCTCCCTACCCCTGGTCCAAGCTATGTCGTGTCTCATGTGTCCTGTGGCCTACACAACAAGCACGTCAAAATGCACGGTGATTTTCGAGATTGAGTGAACTCCATAGAGAGATCGAAACCAAAGCGTGTAGACAGTAAACACAGACAGAGCATTGTTTCATCAGTCAGACGACCTTTAAAACATGCATGTCGAAATACACAATGTTTTTCGAAATTGGGTGAATGTCCAATGAGCTCCGTCTTCCATCACAGAGGGGTCTTGTTGTGCGATGATGTCGCGAGCGTTCATCGATGGAATGTCTAGAAGTGGGCTGTACGTCCAGTCCAGATCACGAGAAGCGATTGTAACAGGAGCCAAGATCTAATCTTGTCATGCCAATGAATGCAACAAACAACGTGTCCAGTCTATAGACTAGGCATGCGTAAAACAAGGGTAAGAAGTAGCAAGATGGAGACAGGGTGCTGTCATACTAAGCAGCTGACCGAGATCGGCAATCGATAGTGTGGGGAAGCAGATGCGGCTCGGCCACGATTAGCACCTATGACGTACATGTTCCTGGCAATCATTGTGATGGGATGTTGCTTTTTGGTTTCTGACACATCCACCCGCGTCCCTGCCGCAGAGCTCGCGTGTCTTGATAACAATCCATGTCTGCACCCTGATTGACCTGTGATCCTGCTTCTCTTCCCCTCTTGACCAGTTTCCCGGGACCACGACTGCAAGCACGACATCATGTCTGGAATCAAGGAGAACTTTGTGATTCCCTTTACAGGAGCTTTGCAAGCTTCTTTGGCAGTGCTGCTGACGATCTTCTACGGTGTCATTGCTGCTCAATTCGATCTGTTGAATGAAAAGTCTGCGAAGGACATCTCCAAAGCTTGTGTCAGGTTATTCTTACCTGCTTTGTTGATTGTTAATGTCGGACAGCAACTGAGTCTTGAATCTGTGAGTGTCAAATAGGAGAGAGAAGAGGAGACAAGACAGCTAATCAATTGGCAGGGAACCAAGTATCTGGCTGTGCTGATTTGGGCTATTGTTTACAATGTGCTTAGCATGGTGTTTGGACTTGCTGTGTAAGTGTTTCAGCCAGAACTGTTTACCATTCTCGAACTCTGTTGTAAAAAGAGTTTCCGCGGAAGTTTGGTGACAGGTCTTGAGCCTCATCTTGGTTCCTTACAGTAATTTTCTACGACATATGCTGATGACTTGTCAAACAGGACCAAATTCTTGGGCTTGCCTCAATGGGTCACTCCTGCTCTCGCCTTCAATAATACCACCTCGCTACCTCTCCTTCTCGTCCAGTCCCTACAATCAACCGGCATCCTCGACTCTCTCGATGCATCCAGCGACGCTGTCGACCGTGCCAAATCCTACTTTCTCGTCAATGCCATGGTCTCGAACTCCTTGACCTTCGCCCTCGGTCCTCGCCTTCTCAACGGACAAGAAGAAGATTCTCCAGATGAAGAACCAGAAAAAGACGAACAAGATGAGGAGCAAGCCGAACGTGCTTCCATCCACGAACATCAAGAGGAAAACGAAGAAACCTCTCTCCTTCCCAATCGTGCCGTTCGTCCCGCAGTCAAGGGCATTTACAAAACACACAAGAAACTCGCAAACTTTTACGCTTCACTCTCTCCTCGCACTCAAGCTACCCTGGACTTCCTATACCAATTTTGCAATCCACCTCTGATCGGTGCAGTACTCGGTGGTATCGTGGGCTTGGTTCCTGCCCTACACACCCTCTTCTTCTCCTCTCCAAACGAAGGCGGATACCTCAACGCCTGGCTCACCTCCTCCATCAAAAACATCGGCGACCTCTTCGCTTCCCTCCAAGTCGTCGTCGTCGGCGTAAAACTCTCCCAAGCCATGCTCCGCTACAAAAAAGGCGAACAATCCGGCTCCGTACCCTGGAAACCATTCACCATAATCACCATTGTCAGATTCATAATCTGGCCGCTCATCTCCATCCCTCTGATTTGGATCTTGGCTTCAAAGACCTCTGTACTTTCTGATGATCCTATCTTGTGGTTTGCGATGATGTTGATGCCTACGGGACCGCCGGCTATGAAATTGACCGCATTGGCCGATGTCAGTGGTGCGGGCGACGAGGAAAAAATGAGTATTGCTAAGTTTTTGACCATTTCTTATGCCATTTCGCCGTTGATTTGTTTTTCGGTGGTTGGCTCACTCAAAGCTAGTCAGGCCATCGCTAGCAAGTAGATGCAAGACGTTTGTTTTTGGGGAGGTATTGTATATTACTTTTCCACGCGTATCAATATTATCAAATCCATATGCTGTTTGTTTCGTTCAATCTTGTCTTTGGTGTTTTTTTTCTTTCAAAAGCTTATGCTCTTCTTTTTCCGCTACAGTGTGTTTTACTCTTCGTACCACCATTACTGTCGGAAAGGATAACTGTTAGTGGATAACTATACCAAACATCAAACCCCTATCTTACCTTTTGAGAATGAACACACAGGTATCAATCACCTCTTATCGCCTAAGAAAGAAAAGACATCTAGAACTCTAGCAGGAGAAGCAGAAACCCCAAGAGACAAGGCTCTGTTCTATTTTACATCCATCATTCGTACATCTTTGACAGTAAATACGTGAGGAGATCTTAGTATATAAGAAGTAGAAAGTAGGAAGCAGGAAGTCAGAAGCAGGAAGTCAGAAGCAAGAAGTCAGAAGATCAAAAAGAGAGATAGAATGGAGTCAAGTGTGGGTTATAGCATTTCAAAACACCTCTCGCATTTAGTATCCTTCGTGACTTCAATGGTATCAGAAAAAAAAAAGAATCTTACACATGTCATCCGACTTTGTCCCTTGTCATCCCTTCTCCCCATTTTCCTCTACCCTATTCTCCATACCGAGCTCCAATCCCTCCCCCTTCACCTCGCCGTCCTCCTCCCAATTTTTCAACCTATCACGAAACAGCAGCTCCAGCAGCAGCTCCACCAACAACCTTACTCTTCCTCCTAGCAGCCCACTCCCTACTAGCCAATCTCCCCTTTTCCGCCGCCTCAACTCTAGCCTTCTTGGCCGCATCCTCTTTATCCCTCTTTTCCTTTTCTTCTTTTTCCTTCTTCTCTGCAGCTCGGCCGAATACCTCTTTACCTTTACTCACGAACGGTGCAGTGCTCTGTCGTTTGTGGAAAGAAGTTGATGCGCGAGGTGGCAATGTTGTCGAGGATGTAGAAGCGGAGGGTTGAAAGGACGATTGGCGTTTAGCTGCAGTAGAAGTGGGTTCGCGGACGCTGGTTGCTCTCTTCAATCCTCCTGTGTTGGTCTCGTTGGAAGGCAGTCTAGCTCTACTGGCAGCGGTCTGTCTAACCAATGCCGGTTCCTTGATCTTCGGGGCCGGTCTGGCTTTGAACCCTTGCTTCCTCTGTGCTGCCATCTTTTCCTCTTCTTCTTGTGCTCTTTTTGCACGTTCTTCCTTTTGTGCTTTCATCTTTGCGGCGAATGTGTCAGAGGAAAGCTGGAAGGTGGCTTTTGTGACCGGTTTTGTCGATTTGTGCGTCACGGGAGGAACGAATGTCGATTTCTTCACAGGACCTTCTGATTCGAGTCGTTTTTGACGTTCTTCCTTGTCTGCTTTTAGTTTCGCGGCTATGGCTTCGCCGGGGAGTTGGAAGGTTGCGCGGGTGGGTGCTTTGGTGGACTTTGGTGGAGGTGGAGGTTTGTAAGTGGTCTTTGTTGCAGTGCCCTCGGCTTGTCGTTTCAGGCGCTCCTCTTTCTCGGCTTTGAGACGAGCGGCTACGGCTTCACCGCCGAGTTGGAAGGTGGCTTGTGTGGGTGCCTTGGAGGACTTGGGAGGTGGTGGAGGAGTGGGGAAGGACATGGACATAGGGCGAGGTTTGGAATGAGGGATCGGTGCAGGTGGGCCTCTCTCGGCGGATTGAGAGGAACCTGCTCGGGGAGCTATGCTGGGTCTGACCGAAGAACGCTTGACTGAAGTTGTGCGCTTGATGGCCGTGTTGGTTGAAGGTTCGGGACGAGGAGCCATTGATTTACGGACCACAGAGGATTGGCGAGTGACTGTTGATTGGCGGACTGAAGGCTTACGTGCGAGCTTTGTGGTGTCAGACTGGGAGGCTTGAGGAGCTACCTTCTTTGCTGCGGGCGAAGTGGAGGTGGCCGGCTTGTCTTTTGGTTGAAGCTTTTGACCGACATTGGGCTTCTTCTCGGCGTTGGGTGCCTCTTTCTTGATATCTTTGGGGGCTTCCTGCTGTGCTTGATCGGTAGTTCTGTTGGTCTTGATGGTCTCTTCGGCCTTATGTGGTTGCTCAGGAACTGACTGCTCGGCACCGGATTGAGTCTCAGACTCAGCTTCCGGATCCACAAACTTCTGAGTCTTCTTGGGCGAGACGTGAAGAGCCTCGAAATGGCCAATTAGGCTGTCATCTTGTGCTTCATCTGTCTGTGTGCTCTCTGGCTCGGCGTTTGTTGTCTCTTGATGGTCGTGCTTCTCAATCTCATTGCCATTCTCGTGTCCATTCTGTGGTTGTTGGGTGTGGTGTGCCTCGGCGGGTGTCTGTGGTTGGTCTTGCTCAGAACCCAGATGCTCAACATGTGTCTGCAGCCTATCCACAGGACCGGCAACAACAGGCGAGTCCGGCACCATGTTCTCCTTGTTGGACGTCGATCTCATGTGTGCGAATTCGTTCTTCATAACGTTCTTGGCTGGTGTGCGTTGAGGGGTGATGTTCAGGAGTGGTAGCTCAGTAGTGGGCGATCCGGCGTCGAGGTCCTTTTGAGGAAGCTTCAAGGAGTCGTCCTGGTGGATCGGAATGTGGTTTGGCTTTCCTGGTGAAGCTGAAGGTGCAGGTGTAGAAGTGGATGCTGCGTCGATGTTAGTGGTGCGATCGAAGCACCGTGTGGGAGTCGCGTACCTTCTTCCACCTTTGCGCCAGCCTCCTTGTCTTCAACTTCGTCCACATTGTTCTCCACTCCTTCACGTCCAAGATCTCTCGACTCTGCTGCCTCATCCACCATGTCTTGTTCCTCGTCTTGGACAGTCGATTGATCCGCCTCACCATCAAGGTTTGGAGTCAACTCGCCCAAGACTTCACGCTCCTTGGTAGCAACCTCGTCGGTCGGTGTCGTAGATGCATTGCGATCGTTGTTGTTGTCGTTATCGTCAGCATCAGCAGCTGCTGCCATGGCGGCTGCCTGGGCTCTGGTCATTCGCATCTCGATTGATGAAGCTGTTGTATCAATGCTGGGAAGATGAATGTCGCGCGCGCTTAGGAGGAAGGATGGAACAAGACGATTGGCCGCCTGTGTTGGGGTTGTACAAAGGAGAGGGCTTGTTTCAGAATGCGACAAAGCTGTTTCCGTGCCGCAAGTGCTATGTTTTGTTGATGTTTCCCCGCACCCCACGCCTTTCACCAAAATGATCAACATGTGATAGACAACAATGACTCGTGGGTTGGAAGTCTTGGAACTTTTCCAGCATACTTGTTGCAATGTCCTGTAATTTGGGAAAACTAGACAAAAGGCTATCTCTATCTAGACCATCATGCTGCGTCTGCGTGCTCCGCTACGGTCTACTCGTGCTGATCTCGGTGCTTTTCGCACCGTCTCTTGCACTTCTGGCTCAGCCTTCTCCTCCTCTTGTTCGACTTCACTCTGCACGTCTGTACCAGTGCTGGTCCTTTGCCTACTCAGGTCGATCTCGCTGCTGCCTGTAATCGAAGAGTGCCGCCTGCTTCCTCGCTTTTTGCTTTCCAAACTCTCCTCTACATCAGAAGAGTCCTTCAGCTCATAAACTCCAACATCTTCGCTTGCTTCCTTTTCGTGATTTTTGGATCCTGCCATCAGAGCTGAAATCGTCCTGCTGGATGCCGATGAGATTTTGCCGCTATCAAATGTTCGCTCGTGCTCTCTGTCCACCTTCTGCCCAAGAGGACTCGGTGCTTCTGAGCCCATATCTCGTGCCAATGATCCCGTCATGTCTGTGTTGATGATGACAGTTCTCATTGCTTTCTTCTCGGAAGCAGTCGTGCTACTGCTGATTCGTCGTCCATTGGCGTCTACTGCATTCGCCATGTTTGCTGATGGTCGGCGCATCTTGCTCACCAGGTTCGGTTCTGCATAATTGACTGCTGCTCTGGCTCGTCGCGAAGGCCTACTAGCGCCATTCAGAGCAGCCGGTCCTGAGCTCATCGACTTCAATCCTGATGGAGGTGGCGTATCTCTTCCTTCGTCTCTTGCTGCTGAAGGTTCCGAGGGTGTGGGTGAGAAGAATTCCGGAAGTGGTGTTTTTGGCGCCACGTCCTCTGCATCCGATGCAAAGTCCGCGGGTAATGCAATCTCAATAGTTCGCATAATCGTCTCCGGCTCGCTCGTTGAGATTGTGACAGATTTCGCCGAGGGGTTTCTCGACTTCCTGCGGTCCGTCGTTTTTGTAGCTGGTTTGAGTGGTGGATCCTCTTTCTTCAGATCTCCCTTTCCTTTGGTTGATCTGGAGAGTTTTCGAGGAGAAACATTGACACTCTTGTTACCTAAGACCTTGCGCTCAGGCAGAAGACTTGGAGTCTCGGTCTCTTCCAGAGTGCTTGTTGGTGCTGTAGTGGATTCGGTGTTCCTAAAGTCGGCCGCGATAGAGGACCTCCTGCAGAACTTGAAATCGTCCTTCACAACACCATTCTCGCTCTCGTCCTCAACATCTCTCACGCTGAGCTTTCTCTTAGCACTCGTCCGTGTGAGTTGTGGCTGGTCGTCCTCATCCAGATCAAGTGGTAGGAGCGAGCTTCTGCGCATTTGCACTTTCGAGTCCTTGCGTTTCCTTCTCGTTTCGAGATTTACAGATAAATTGCTTGGTAATGATTCGTTATCAGAGGTAGGTTGTTCTTGTTGTTCGTGACCATGGGGCTGGTCGGCTTCGGCGGACAAGGCATCGAACTTTATAGGATCCTCGTGATCGAAATGAACGACTGGAGGCGGACCGATGTCAGGAGAGGCGTTGCTGTGATCGGATAGGCGTGTTATATTGGGGCGACCGGTCCTGCTATTGTCAGCTCCCTGGAGAAGAGCTTGAGGAGAGGAGTAAACATGCTGCAGAGAGCCACCAGGAGAGCACATCTCCTCGGCGATACCATCCATTCTCGGGGCCTGACCAGATAGAATAGCAGCAGGGACGTCAGGACGCCATGATGAAGGATCGGAAAATTTGGGTTGCTGAGCAGAGGGGTGGCTGTTTTGGATCTGGCCAAGTTCCGAGACCAGGGCGCCAAACTCAAGTAGCTTTGCCTGGAGCTGATCCTTGACAGATACGAGGGCAGTGTTGTCGATTTGCGTGCGAGGTTCTGAGAGCTGTGCTTGGAGGTGGACAATGTCTTCACGAAGGTCGAGGTTCTCGGCGAGGAGACGCGAGACTTCGCATTCGAGAGCGCGGATACGCAAACATTGCGCCGAGTTGTTTCTGGGGGAGAAAGAGTCAGAATGGCACGCTCGAGGAGGATTGAAGTCATGGGCGCATACTTAGCGAGCTCACGGTTCTGGCGTACGAAGCGGCGCTTTACTGCTGCGTGTTAGGGAGATAAACAGCATGATTGATTGAGTGAAACGTACGAGCATCAACGCTCTCTGTCGGCAGAGGAGCTTCGTTGAGTCTGGCCATGAGGCGGACGACGGATTATATGGGTTGTGGTGTCCGGTAGAGATGTTTCTTAGATGGCTTGACAGTCGAAAATGACGATTTCTGTGTTTGTTTCGAATGTACACAGGCAGCCGTTGCCGTGAGCAACTGCCAAGCAACCCCACAATCCGGGCATCAGGCCGACCGCGAGGCGTCAATTCATGGATAGCGACCTTGACTTCCATTCTTTCTATTGTTCACAAACCTCCTTCGTCGCGCAACCATGTATCGCCCTACGAGTAATCTGCCGTCGCATATGCGCCAATCCTCGCTATCAACATCCAATTCGCAAACATCAGCCCTCCAGCAGCGCATCAACGAGAAACGCGCCGAACTGGAGAACCTCAAACAACTACGGGAACTCAGTGCTGGCCTTGCTGGTCAGATGGAACAGCTAGAGGAGAAATTGTCCACCCTTTCGGATGGTACTCAGGGTGTGTCTTTTTAGAGTCTCCTCATCAACTACCAATGCTGACTCTTGCAGCCATTGCGACCGTTCTTTCCAACTGGCACACGGTGCTCAGAGCCATTCACATGGCATCCGGTATGAAATGCTGCCTTCCCCTGCGTTCTCTGCATATGCTGATCCGTTTCCCAGCACACATTGCAAAGCCTGCCCGAGAAAGCGAATCTGAAGCCGAAGCTCAACTCCCTCTGCCCCAAACGCTTGTCAGAATCCCAATGCAGCACGTCGACCAGTCCGAACCTGCCCGGTCCGAGAACGGCGACGACTCAACCGTCAAATGAGAAGAGAAGAGAAGACACAATTTTTCTCATCTCTACTTATGACGCCTTGCATGCGACCTGCGAAGATGATCGCATAGCTTCCTGCACCGAACTTAAAGGACCTGTCTAGAGCTTTCGACGAAGACGACTTCCTGTTCCCAGATGATCGGAACACTGATGGCTGCGGCCAAGCTCGAACCGATACGCGAGAGTGGATATGGATGAAAGGAATAACCCTGCTCCCTTCATGTTTCATTCCTTCTTGGGGGTCTTTTTCTTGGGAATTCTCTCATAGGCATTCGGACTGGGCTTTCGTGCCTTTTGCTTGCCTTTGCCAGAAGCGTGCGAGTGGGAAGGGTCTGCATGGTCGTGATCGCAGTCGCCCTCGGGGTGATGGTGCTGGTTGCGATGGCGATTGGCAGGTTGAGCTCTGCTGGTGTCGGGTTCGCTGTCCGAGTCCGAGGAAGACGACGAGGATTCTTCGTCAGAAGATTCACCAGCCTCACGTGGCTTGTGGTAGATGCAGCATACTTTTGGAGCGTGTTAGTTAGGAGACACCTTGTCAGGATGAATAGAAAGTCGCATACCTTTTGAGCTCTTCTTGCCCATGCCTTCATTATCAATCACATCCTCAGCCCATTGAATGCGACGGCGCTCTGAAGGTTCGGCCTCGGCCTCGGCCTCGGCCCTGAGACGGAGAGTGGTAGGCCCCGCTTGCGAGGCGGTGAGGGTCAAGCTGCCGTGGTTTTGCGACGACAGGTTGGATTGGTGGGACGACATGATTCTGGATGCACGATCAAGGCGCCGACATGGATGATGAATGGTGTTGTTGGCTCGTAGCAAGCGTCTCGGAAAGCAAGCGAGTTGAATGTTTAGGTGAATAAGCAGAGAGGCTTTGGATGTGACGTGCAGGGCGAACACAATGGAAGGCCGGAAAGAGCATCCCCAAAGAGTTTAGCGGTTGCTTTGTCAGGACTAGCATGGATTTTCTAGAAACAAGAGGCAAGAGCAAACAAGCGCCAAGGCCAAGCCAGCCGCAGTTGAGCAGAGCGTTAGGCAAGCCAGAGGCACAAGGCAGTTGAAGCATCGAAAGCTCTCGTCCGTCCTGCAGCTCGTCTCCAGCAGACTCTCTCTGTCAATCTTCACTCGCACCAACAAACACACCCCGACTGTACAGCTGTGCGCTTACTCAACCTCCCTCTCCAACACACCCAACCCCGACTCTCCCCTCAGACGCGTCTTCTGCCTCCGACCAGAGCGTCTTCTCTTCACACGCGCCGCCCCACCTTGTCCGTCCTTCATCAAAGCCAGCATCAACCAACTCTCCGAGCAAACGCATGCTAGAGTAGACAATCAGTCCTTCTCTCCAGGCAACGCGCCATAACTTTCACCAACTACACTCACCGCCCTTCCCTATCGAACACCACACCCCGCTATGGCATCTTCAATACAGGAGCTGGACGCCACTGTCCAGGCCTTCTACAGCGGCCAAGGCGAGCAGGTGCGCTTCATTCTCTCTCCCGCATAGCGGCAGGCATGCTTACACACTTCTCAACAGCAAAAACAGGCTCAAGCTACACTGAACCAGGTAGGTTGCAAGCTCTGAAACAGCTCCAGTCCTCTATCCCGCCGACCCGTGCTAACCGCCTCTTGCAGTTCAAGGAGAACCCCGACGCATGGCTCATGGTTGACAAGATTCTCCAAGATGCCCAATACCCTCAGACCAAGTGTATGCCGTCTCCTCTCTTTCACCATCCACCGCCTTTTGCTAACCTCTACTTCAACAGTCCTCGGCCTCCAAGTCCTTGACAATGTGATCATGACGCGGTGGAAGGTACTGCCTCGCGAGCAGTGTCAGGGTATCCGTAACTTTGTCGTCCAGTTCATCATTCAAATGTCGAGCTCGGACGAGAGCTTGCGCAAGGAAAGAGCTCTGATTAACAAGCTCAACCTGGTCCTCGTCTCTATCCTCAAGCAGGAGTGGCCTCACAACTGGCCCACCTTCATCAACGAGATCATCTCATCCTGCCACAGCAGTCTACCCATCTGCGAAAACAACATGGCCATTCTGCGTCTTCTGTCCGAAGAAGTTTTCGACTTTTCCGCCGAGCAAATGACTTCGACCAAGACCCGCCAACTCAAGCAGAGCATGTGTGACGAGTTCACCTCCATCTACAACCTGTGTAGCGAGATTCTCCGCACTGCCACACAACCCTCGCTGATCAAGGCCACTCTTGAGACCCTGCTGCGCTTCCTCAACTGGATCCCTCTTGGCTTCATCTTCGAGACACCACCTACCGGTATCAGCTTGCTCGAGACTCTTCGCAGTCGCTTCCTTGAGGTTCCCGAGTTCCGCAATGTCACTCTCAAGTGCTTGACAGAAGTCGGTGGTCTTCAGACTGAGCAGCAGTACAACGAGAAGCTCATTGCCATGTTCACCGACACCATGACAACCATCTCTACTGTCATCCCCCTCTCGCTCGACCTCAAGGCAACTTACGCTTCCAGCAACAGTCGGGATCAAGAATTCGTCCAGAACCTTGCTCTCTTCCTCACAAACTTCTTCTCTAACCACCTTAGCATCATTGAGAACCTCCCCAACCCCGACTTCCTGGTCCATGGTCACTTCTACCTCATCCGCATCAGTCAAATCGACGACCGTGAAATCTTCAAGATTTGTCTCGAATATTGGACCAAGCTAGTGTGCGACCTCTACGATGAGATGCAGCAACTCCCCATCACCGACCTCAACCCTCTTGTCAACATGAACACCATGAGTGGTCTCTCGAATGGTGGCGCTGCTCACCCGTCACAAATGGCTGGCTACCCGCTTCGTAAGAACAAATATGGTGAAGTCTTGACCAACTTGCGCCAGGTCATGATTGAGAAGATGGTTCGTCCTGAAGAAGTGTTGATTGTTGAGAACGATGAGGGTGAGATTGTACGTGAGTTCGTCAAGGAGAGCGACACCATTCAGCTCTACAAGACCACCAGAGAGTGCTTGGTTTTCCTGACTCATCTGGATGTTGTTGACACCGAGACTATCATGTCCGACAAGCTCTCCAAGCAGGTCGACGGCTCTGAGTGGTCGTGGGCCAACTGCAACACTCTCTGCTGGGCCATCGGTTCCATCTCCGGTGCCATGAACGAAGAGACCGAGAAGCGCTTCCTGGTTACCGTCATTAAGGATCTTCTCGGCCTTACCGAGCAGAAGCGTGGCAAAGACAACAAGGCTGTGGTCGCCTCCAACATCATGTACATTGTTGGTCAATACCCTCGTTTCCTCAAGGCTCACTGGAAGTTCCTCAAGACTGTTGTCAACAAGTTGTTCGAGTTCATGCACGAAACCCATGAGGGTGTCCAGGATATGGCTTGCGATACGTTCATCAAGATTGCCAACAAGTGCAAGCGTCACTTCGTCTTGACACAACCCGGCGAGTCGGAACCTTTCATCGACGAGATTGTGCGTAACATGCGCAAGATCACCTGTGATTTGTCCCCTCAGCAGGTTCACACTTTCTACGAGGCTTGCGGTTACATGATCAGTGCTCAGGGTCAGAAGACTATGCAAGAGCGTTTGATTGGTGATCTCATGGGTCTCCCCAACCAGGCCTGGGACGCCATTATTCAGTCAGCTCACCAAGATCCCAACATCCTCCAAGACTCCGAGACCATCAAGGTCGTTGGCAACATTATGAAGACCAACGTTTCTGCTTGCTCTTCGGTTGGAAGCTACTTCTACCCTCAGATCGGCAAGATCTACCTCGACATGCTTACCATGTACCGCGCCAGCAGTCAGCTCATCGACGAGGCTGTGCAGAGAGATGGTAAGTTCTTCCCTTTACCATTGCCTAATCATGGCTAACAATCGCAGGTAACATCGCCACCAAGATGCCCAAGGTCCGCGGTCTCAGAACCATCAAGAAGGAGATCCTCAAGTTGATTAGCACCTACGTTGACAAGGCTGACGACCTCGAAATGGTCCACGAGCGTCTTGTGCCTGACTTGTTGCAAGCCGTCCTCCTCGATTACCAGAACAACGTCCCTGATGCACGAGAGGCTGAGGTCCTGAACGTTATGACTACCATCATCAAGAAGCTTCAAGTACGTTGGACCCCTAATCGTAGCAGATACTCGGTTGGCTTAATCGCCACCCTGCCTTTCATACAGCATGCTAACATATCGACAGGGCCTGATGACCAAGGATGTTCCCGGCATTCTCGGTGCCGTTTTCGAGTGCACTCTCGACATGATCAACAAGGACTTCTCCGAATATCCCGAGCACCGTGTCGAGTTCTTCAAGCTTCTCCGCGAGATCAACTTGCGCTGTTTCCCTGCCCTTCTCCAGCTCGATCAACGCCAATTCAAGTTTGTCATTGACTCTTGCATGTGGGCCAGCAAGCACGACAACCGCTTGGTTGAGGGTGAAGGTTTGAACATGTGCCACGAGCTTGTTAGCAACATGTCAGAAACGGATGCCGAGATTAGCGGTCCCTTCTTCCAGAACTTCTACACCACCATCCTCCAGGACGTCTTCTTCGTTCTGACCGATTCGGATCACAAGGCTGGATTCAAGTACCAGTCAGTACTCCTGGCCCAGATGTTCTACTTCGTTGGTTCTGGCAAGTTGAACAACTCGCCCATCTACACTTCCGACATGGCACCTGCCGGCACATCGAACAAGGAGTTCTTGCAAAACTTTGTTGGCAACCTCCTTGTCAACGCCTTCCCCAACCTTACTCCTGCACAGATCCAGAAGTTCATCTCCGACTTGTTCGACCAAGCCAACGACATCAACCGCTTCAAGCTCACCCTCCGTGACTTCTTGATTCAGTTGAAGGAGTTCGCAGGAGACAACGCCGAGTTGTTCATCGAGGATCGTGAGAACGCTGCCAAGGAGGCCAAGGTTCAGGAAAGAGAGCGTGCCATGAAGGTTGGCGGTCTTCTCAAGCCCAGTGAGATCGATGATGACGAGCTTTGACTTGACCACGAGTTAGGCACCAGAACAGCTCATGATCCAAGAGACATTGACGTATCCGCAAAACCCAATGTGGTTGGAGATGATGGTTTGGACGGTTGGCAAGTTTACGGCCTGTAGAGCTCCGCGCTGCCGCCCTGCCAACTCCACGGACGACACCTCTTTGGGCATCAGAACAAGAAAAATAATGGAAAGAAAAAGGGTACAAACCATGGAAAAAATCTGACACTTTGTGCGATAGCCTGACAGCAAACAGCAGCGCACTGGCGCATAGGGGGTTATGCTGAGGACACAGCTGGGCCATAGCGAGCAATGAACTTCGCCATCTTGTTGTATACACAAGACAATGGCAACCGGGCAGGAGTCGGGAATCTTTACATTTGCGTTCTTCCGCTTTTTCGTCTTTTCTACTCGCTCTCCTCTCTGATACAAACCAGATGGCTGTCCTACTGTTTTGTTTTCTCACGGTCTATCTTTTTTTAGCGGGTAAAGCATTAGATATCCTCTTTTTCAAAAATCAAACATTGTGGATTTTCTCTCATGATTTTCGACATGAGTTTTTTCTCTCCTGTGAGACTTTCATGCTCTCACTGGACAATCTCTCCGATCCGAATGACTCGTTCCATTACATCAACATGCCACTACACAGACACCCATACACATAGAGCGCAATCAAACCTTGTTTCTTCGACACACATGGTATATATTAATGACCCAAGAAGATTCCAAGATCCAAGACTTCTTAGGCCCCCACTTTTGGGGTCGTTGCGGAGGTTGGCAGGGCCCCGCACCGCTTCGCCCGCTCTCCGCAAATTTGTCGATGCAAGCATGATCAATATATCTTCGGTCTTGTTTTTACTGGGCGGATGGTCCTAAGCATCGTCATGGGTTTGTTGAGCTCGTGTCATTTCGCTGGATAGTGGTTACTTCTTGCGATTGACATGGGAGAAGTTGATACTCATCTAGAGATACGGTAACATGGAGAGGATAGGTGCTGTCGTGCTCTCAGGGAGCGGCATTGCGGCAAGAAGTGCGTTTGTACTTTTCGGCATGTCTTGTTGTTCACAAATCGTTTCACGACCCGGGTGGAGGAAGTCGGTCGGCACCAGTCAGGACCTCGGGAACCCGTGTTTCTTACTGACACTGCCTTCTTTTGCCCTGAGTCCCTACCACAAAAAACATACAAGACTCGACGCGCGGAGATCACGCAACGGTAAATGCTTCATGGGGTCGTGACGGGGTGGCACAGTATAGTTTGTGTTTAGGCTATACCAAGCGATGCGACTGTGGTAACACGATCCACTTGGACCGCAATTGAAGGTAGGGTGCGATCTGTATAAAGGTGAGCACTTGCCGTGTCATGTAGGTGTACCCCTCATCTCTTTCCCCCTCCTTCATCTCCTCCCAAACATGCGTTCGTCAATCTTTGCTGGGCTGGTTGGTGTGTCTGCTGTCGGTGCTGTCAAACCCTTGGTGGATGTGAGCTACTCGAAATACCAAGGTGTCTCGCTCGAAAATGGCATCACTCAATGGTTGGGTGTACGATTTGCTGCTCCTCCTGTTGGTAACTTGAGATTCGCGGCGCCTCAAGATCCCGTCAAGAACAAGACTACGATTGTCGCTGATACTGTGAGTACTGTACCTGGTTGTTGTGAAAGTCTTCGCTGACGACCGAATGCACAGTTCGGAAACACTTGTCTGGGAACTGGCTCCGCTGCCAGCAACACTTCATCCGAGGACTGTCTTTTCATGAACATCTACGCTCCATCGAACGCCACAACCGGTCACCCATTGCCTGTATACTTCTTCATTCAGGGTGGAGGATTCAACACAAATTCGAACCCCAACTACAATGGTACCGGCTTGATCGAGGCCAGCAACCACAACATCGTTGTAGTGAATTTCAACTACCGTGTCGGCCCTTATGGTTTCCTCGCTTCGGAGGAGATCACCAAAGGAGGCAGCACTAACAATGGTCTCAAGGACCAGATCAAGGCTCTTCAATGGGTGCAAAAGAACATTCGCAAGTTTGGTGGTGATCCCGATCATGTTGTGCTTGGAGGAGCATCTGCAGGTGCTGCGTCGATCACTCTTCTGCTTACCGCACACAACGGACGTAACGACGGTCTCTTCCACGCCACAGCTGCCGAATCGCAATCCTTCGCCGCCGTTCGCAGCATCAAAGAATCTCAATTCATGTACGACAACCTCGTCATCCGCACCGGTTGCGTAGACTCCAAGGATACATTGGCCTGTCTCCGCGGTTTGAACGCAACATACCTCCAATCGAAAAACATCAACACTCCTTTCCCCGGCGCTCAGAATCCTCCCCTTTACATGTACGGACCCACTCTCGATAACGACGTCGTAAGCGACCTCACCATGTCCGCCTACCGCAAAGGCAACTTCATCAAACTCCCCGCCATCTACGGCGACGACACAAACGAAGGCACCGTCTTCGTCCCCGCAAACACCAGCAGCATCGGCGAAAGCAACACTTTCCTCAAAGATCAATTCCCCCTGCTTACAACTCCTCAACTCAAGCAAATCAACGCTTTGTATCCTAATAATGCATCCAATGTATTCCCTAACTCGGGGGCGTGGTGGAGGCAGGCTTCTGACGCTTATGGCGAGCTCAGATATAATTGCCCTGGTATCAACGTCTCTGATATCTACGCTGCCACCTTCTCCCGCAAGGATATCTGGAATTATCACTGGGATGTTATTGATCCCGTCGCTGCAGCCGCCGGTCGCGGTGTCACTCACACCGTCGAAATCAATGCCATCTGGGGCCCTGAAAACACCAGAGGCAATGCACCTGTTTCTTACTCCACCACTAATGCCGCTATTGTGCCTGTTACGCAAGCATATTGGACGAGTTTTATCAGAAGCTTTGACCCGAATACTTATAGGCTGAAGGGAAGTCCGATGTGGGAGGCTTGGACGCAAGGGCAGAAGCAAAGGTTGCATTTCGTCACTAATGCTACTGCTATGGAAAACGTAGACGCAGGCCAGAAGGCTAGGTGTGAATACCTCAGCAGCATCGCTTTGGACATCAAGCAGTAGATTTTATTTTCTTGACTTTTTTTTTTTTCCTTCTCTATAGCAAGACTCGACATGTGTATATCGAGAATCCAAAAGTTTTATACTTTATTGTGCAGATTGGAGTCACCCTTGAGAAGTCGTGGGTGGTTCGGGTACTAATCTGATGTGCTGCGTTGTTCAGAGTGTAGCGGCAACAGTTGAGTGTTTTTGACAAAAATCGAGCGTGGGCACAAAAGATTTCCGCTTAGCTATCATCTTAGGTGTCTATTATCAACGTCTAATCTGCTTGGGGTATGACGCGATGTAAGTAGAATGTTCAACACGTACTGTGAGAACTAAAGATCAAATCGTGCCTGTGCTGTCGCTGTTCAGCGGTGAAGTCAAATACTTGGTAGAGGTAATCACCCTGTCTGTCCATTAAAGTTAATTCCTGTTCACCGCAATGTGATTGATTTTCTTGTCCTGCGACACGCCTGATTCTATCCTCCGATTGAGGGGATGGAATGTTGTAAATTTTGGAATTCACATCTTGAACAATATGCTTGCTCGTGGATGATGATGGTGGTCATTTTCCTTTCGCGATGGTGATTGATGTCATTATGTGAAGATTGAACTGTAAAAGATGATATAAGGTGTATATGTACAATTTTGCTGAACAAAAATGATCGTTCTGCACATCGAGGACCTTCAAATCAAAAATGGCAAGTCGTTAGTTCGCAGATTTGGAGATGTGGAAATTCAAGTGAGAAGAAACGATGGTATGAGATGGATGAGATGATTTCACCTCGCTGCTGCTTCTAATTCTCTATGCCCAAGAACATCGGCGAGATGTTGTAGAGATATTGGAGAGAAGGGGGTACACAAGATGTGGATAGAGCTTCTTCATGAGCTAGAATTGGTCATTCCCAGGCATCTGCCGTGACGATAAGGAGATTCACTGAATATTTATGCAAGCGCGATGGGTTGAGATTAGTACATTCGTTTGTAGAGATGTGCTGACTGGTCACACTCCCTAGTGACATTGTCTCTTAGGCAGCAAGGATTGTTACTGTACACGTGTGATAAAGTCTAGCATATAGGGAAGAGAGAGGGAGATTTGATAAGTAACTTGGTCAGTCTGCGATGATGACCTACCAGTGTCCCTCCTAATCTTCGAGATGCGCAGGAGAACGTCAATCGAAGTCTCGAAAAGATCATGCCATCTTTGAGTAGGCAAAGTAGAAGCCCGTCTTCTACATACACTCCTGTTTACATGTACAGCTCGATCGCTGGGCACACAAGTTTGACTGCTTGCGACATCGAGCGAGCCTGGCGATCGAGGATGTTATCCGGCTACGCTTGCGACGAGGCTTTCTGTACCTCACCATCCATTCTAGATTCTCGTCGACGAAAACGCCGATGTTCGCGCGAAACAATACAGGGAGTGTATGCATGTAAGCCGCTCCGGCAGAGTGTTGTTCTCTCAAAGCGATGCCAGATATGGCTGGTTGCCTTGGTTGGACAGCCAGCCTATCCAGCCACGTCGTTCGCGGACTGTGTCGTCTATCCATCCAGACCTACTGTTGGAGAAACATCGTTGTTCGTACGACTGCATATTTAATCTGAAGCCAGCGCCAACAGAGTCGGTCCAGAAGTGCCACACGATAAAGAGCCTCATATAGGTACTCGACTATTTGCGAAGCCACATCGGATCTCGACAGTGCCAGCCTCTCGAAACTTCGCCATGCCGTTGTGAAAACTCTCCTTCTCAAAACAGACAAATCCCCGAGCATCAGAAGAAAAGCCACAGATTGAATGTTGCCCTCGAGTCGTGATTCGTCGATGGCGACACTGTTTGTCGAGACCTTTTGTGGCTTGTTCAAGGGCCGTTATGCGACGGCAGACGGCGAGAGCGGCAAGCGTAGTGGGAAAAGGTGAGGAGAAGGTTGTCCTCGGAGACCCCCTTGGATAGCCCTGCCGTTCGCGTATACCTACATGTTTTACTGTTCCAAGATCTGTCTTTGCCCAACGGGTGTGGGTTTGGTTGTGCAAAGTGTTCCTGCATTGCGATGTGCTTATCGTGTCTGGTAGGGAAGAGGGATGATCTGGAACCTCTTTGACCCTGAAAGAAAGATCTGAAGCTGAACCAAGCCTTTGTGCTGCGAACGTTGAGAAGAGAAGATCCAGGGTTGTGGTGAAATGAGATCTTCTCCATCCGACTCTTTATCGGTGCTCACCGCCAGTCGCGGGATAAGTTGACGAAAGTACTGTACCAAGGCAAGTATGCGTTTCACAAAACAGTCATGAGGCTCGTGACTTGTGATTCGCAATAGCAGACGCTCTTTCTATGATGATGGCAAAAAGCAACTTGACGTAGTTGTTTGCCCGCACAACCGAGCCGCGCGCGTCTTGAGATTAGAATGGGTTGCTTCCTGTCAAAGGTCCCTAACCATTTCGATAGCCTTCTTCTCTGATACTTCTCTTGAAATTCAAAGCTGTCAGAATGTCTCTGGTTCGAGTTCTCAAGTGAGACAAGCAGAAGATTGCCAATCTTTTGGCGTTTATCGATCGCGGACATTTTTGTCGCCCGCAACCGGATCAGCATGCCGCGGTTTCGGAGATCTGTAAAGTGATGTGTAGGATGAGTGAGCTATGGCCATTGGTTTTACAGACCGTTTTTGTGAAAGAGTGGCAGAGTGTTGTGCAAGAGGTGGCTGGCTGGAGGGGAGATATTGTCGATGCTTTTTGCGGGAGCGGACAGAGTTTGCTTCAGACTTCGAAGAGTCACAAGTAGTGTCTCCGGGCTCCGAGGGCTCGACTGAGATTTGACTTTTTGATGTGCTGGCAGTGTTTGGGTGTCGTCAAGGCTCGAGGAGAAAAGAAATGAATCCATCATTTTCTCTGACAGCATGTTTCTGTTGGGTTCTGTGGAAGGAATGCCTTGTAAGCAGTATTGAAAGGAGTGTTGGCTAAGCAGCTCCTCATTGGCTGAATCTGCTTGTATTGCAAGGGCAACAAGAAAAAGCCCCCCACGTCGTCGGTACTCTCGATATAGCAAGCACCAGAGCTATGGCATCAACGGTAGCTAGACGGCTGTGTGGGGTGTGCAAACCCCCGTTCTCCACAGAAAAGGGACCCAGAAAGCCGCTCCAAGCGAAATCCTTCGCGGCTTGCCAGCAAAGTCGTGCTCAGCCTGATCCGTCTACCGGCATGACACTGCCAAAACTTCACCGAAAAGTCGTTGGATGAGAAAAAAGCTCTGACTGCACGGTGGTTTGCAAAACACATCAAAGGGATGTTCACGATCTGCTGCAGTAGAAAAGGATGAGGGAAACTGCCCCTTAGTAACCACACGCGGGCACGGCAGCGGTACCGTACCCGTCCAGCACAAAAGGCATGCTGAGGCATCACTCACTCGGGACTCGGGCTCGTGCGACGCGAACCTCCCACCCCCAAAGCAGAGTCATTCGGCCCGTACGATGGCTTCCCGTCGAGCACAGTCGCGGAGTCGCCGACGTCCACCATAGCCTCCTGGAGAATTGACTTTCCCTGGCAGTTTATGACTGTGTCTTTTGCGGAGAGCGGCAGCCAGCGACACCAACGCGGAGAGTGACGCCTACGTTGGCGAAGGCCCCGACTCATGAAATTAAGAGCTTCGACAACTAGGTAAACATGTTTGACGATGCCGAAACCTTTTTTACATGACAAAGAAAAAAATTCTGCTTTCTTGGTGAGGGGTGACAACGGCAAAGCCCCTTTCGTGTGTGGCGCTGGGCCTGGAATAGTTGTTACTTGGGAAGTCATCAACTCCCCAGCCCTGTGGATTTTCGGTTGGTTGATTAGATGATACACGCTGCGCTCAAGTCATGGAAAAGCTACCACAGCCGTATAATTGCTACAGTACGGCAAGCGCGGACTTGGAGGGTCCAGTGAAACATCGTTGAATTGGCATTGTGGGAACTGGTTTGTTGCTGGGGAGGTATACCAGCGGCAAATTCATGTACTAGTCAAGGTACATTGGTACATTGCTCCACGTGCGGGGTTCGTTGGTCGATTGGAGTGAACAAGTAGCACAAGGAAGGAGAAACAGATTGGCTGTGCAATGTAGGGCGTGAATTTCCTAGGGCGTGCAACAGGAAAAACGAAACAGTTTGGCAAAGGAGATGAGGGTCTTGTATGATCATAAAGTGATGATGAAATTTGTGTGATAGTTTTGCAATACACGTAGAGAAGGAGATGATATGGTATGATAGAAGAAAAACAATGTCCATCCATCTTGATATTCTTGGAAAGTGAAAACAAGTAAAGCAAAGGGTATCCTCTTGAAAATGCAACCGATGTAATGATAAATGTTTGATGACAAGCGAGTGCATCCTGTGATCCATGAAATCCCTCCCTTTCCTACATCCCATGACCGCCGATGCAAGTATATCAAATGCGCCTTTATAGTCCGATTGTTTTGACTTTTTTTGTGGTACAACAATGCAAGGAAACGAGAGTCCGAAATGGTTGTCGCTGAGTAGAATGTGAAAGCAAATACAGCGGTAGAGATACCGGTAATAGTTCGTTGAGTCGTACAGAGGTGTTGAAGATGGAGTGTGTTGTCGAGATGAGTAGTAAGGTTTTCGTAAAAGCGTCGTAAAGAAGGCAGGGATCAATGCTCAAGCCGTTGAGTGGAAGAGCATCAGTGGCTGCTCAATGAACGCCTCTTCATCTCACGCGTCTGATCGAAAGCGCTGACGTATGTTTGAAGCTCAGTGCGTGCTTGCTCTGAGATGATGTTGCTTGATTGGCTGCCTGCCGAGGACGACAATGAGCTTCGTGATGATGAGGGTGACAGAGCTCGGCGAGGTGATGACGATTCGGCGAAGGTGGTTGACATGGTTGCAGGCTTGAAGCTGAAAGCCTCAGGAAGTTGGAAGCCAGCTGAGGTGGTAGGAAAGTAGGAGCGAGAGCTTGACTCGAGAGTAGGTGAGAATGGTGATGAAGGGGTTGATGAGCCAGCCTTTTCAAGGTCGGCCAGGCGGCAAGCTTGTGAGCAGTAGAGGCCTTCGCTAGTCTGCTTGTCGCAGGCGAGGCAGAAGTCGAGGAAGCAGTCCATGGTAGATGATAATATGGAAGTGTGTGTTGATGAATGGACCGAGGTGAATGTGGGAGGGTGTTTCTCTCTTATGTATACGAAGAGATTATCAAGGTAGGACGTTGATGGCTATGAGCAATGTGGGAAATGAATCATATAAAAACGCCCGGACCTTATGGCGTGAGTAAGATGTGATGTGAGTCAGACCGGATCGAAGATGCAAGAAGCTGCTAAGGCGTCGAAGCTTGTCACAGAATGTTTCGATATGAGGTGCGATTGCGAGAGAAGTTCAGAGAAAGGTGAAAGGAGCTGGAGAATGGGGGCTTCGAGGTTGATGATATAGTAGTGAGCACGAGTGGAGAGGAGGAAATGGCAACATATAGCATTCAGGCACACCACCTGGCGTACCCACGCCATGATCAGCAGATACATTGGCAACTGGGGCTGTTGTGCATGCACCCTGCTGGCCTTTCCCGCTCTTGCGCTCTCGACCCTCACCTGCATGCGCCAGAGGAAAGCCACTCCGAAACCTTCAGCGTGGGGGTTTCGGACGCGGACTTTTGGCAGGATTCGTTGTTCGGGTAGGATTAACAACGTTTTCCTCTCTTTGTACTCGTCCGTCCATTCAACTATCGAACCCTCTTCCTTTGTCAAACCAGTCCCCTCTGGCTTTCGACAGTCAGTTGCTAATTCGCAGTCACCAGAGCGATGCCGCATGCAATTTCTTGTAGGCATCATCGCTTCGGCCGTGATCGGCAAACGTTTCTTGCTTGCGTGATGTCCGTTTCCCTCCGTACATTTTCATGTATCCTTGTCTTGGCTCCTATCGAGGGATGGCGTGGGTGCGTGCTTGACAGAGTTTTTTTAGCGTGAAAATCATCCGGAGCGCCTTGTCATGCGCGAATAGAAGCAACATTCCGCTTGGGGACGGTTGGCCTGCAGCCCAGCTGCTCTGCTCACGAGGCACGAATGGCACTGGAATGATGAGCAATTCAATGAAATTTAGTTCCTCAATCGTTGCTCTCTGTGCAAAAAGTGTGAACAATTGTCTTGTGTTTGTTGATTTCACTTCGGGTTTCGGCCGGCGCCAGCCTAACCGAAGGGATCTTCTAGTGTTGGGTTGTGACTTGGCTGTTGCCTTCACCACTTCGTCGTCGTCGTCGTCACACTGCTTGCATCCCTGCCACTTCTGACTTCTGACATTGATTGAGTCCATCTCAGTAGCTTCGAAACCACCTTGATACGACAAACTCAACACCAGCCAATGGCACTATTGTGCACCAGCTGCTATGCATCGATTCTCCGCTCTTACGTTGCTTCGGTTTCAAGTGCCTGCTGCATGCAGATGCAAAAAGCTCGCTCCAAGCGATGTGCATTGAAACCGACCGGTAGCAACTGCCTTGCTTACTGCTGCTCACTCGGTCTGTCTTGAAGCTTGAAGCTGTTTTCACGCCGGGTCTTGGTTTGTAGACCCCGATTCAAGGGTCTCGCGGAGAGGCATTTGCAGACAACGCATGTTGCCAATGCAGTCTTCATTTGATTGAGACGCCAAATGCCTCGTCGGCCGCCGGCTGAGGCGAGTGGACCTGCTGCAGACCCCAGACGCGCAGTGTGCTTGCTAGGTAAGAGGGGTTCTTACGGTACCTCGCTTGCCCTGCCTAATCAAGTGCCAATGAGGCTGGAGAGCAACCCCCACGCCTTCAGGTGCGCATATTGTGTATGCCAAATTTGACTCCATCATCTATCCCCAGCAGGATCATCGATATATGGCGCAAGAACTATTGTTATCAAGGCCACCAGGTGGTCAAAGACCCGTCACATCACAAGGATTTGCAATTCACGCTTCTGGTTCAAGCACAGCTTACAAAACAACTGCCAGGCATTGCATGCGGCAATTGCGCTGCATGGCCAGCATTAGCAGCATCAATGCTTCATGACGTCCGTGTACTGTGCCTCTTCCCAGCACAGTGGCACGTTTGGAGAAAATCCACTCCATTGCTTTGGCCTCATACCGATCCTCAGGAAGTCTTGCTGCAAGTCCCCAAGTCGACCCAAGAATTGTGCGACGGGAGTGACTGGCAGGATCGCTCCAAAGAGCACGCACGCGCTGTCGTCTTACGGCATAGGCGATCAAGCGAGGCTGTGGCAGCCTATCACCCGTCCACTCTCTCGCTCTTCCACTATGCGCCGAGGTCACGTCCAAGGAAATTGCGCCTGTGGCTGGTATCTCGACTGTCGAGCAGCCAATGATCATTCGCATCGTGCTGTGGTATTTCCACTTGGGTTGGTTCCTGCTGGCGCTAGCAGCTGTCAAGAGTATCGCCGGTCCGAGCCCTCACCCTTTGCTGCTGATCTATCTTGGGTCGTGATCATAGCACGTCAGTATATCAATCATCGAAGTAGAGCCATGCCATGGCACTATCGACTAGGGCCATGCGTTTCCGTCGTATAGGCGGGGTTGATTCCATGACAGCAGCAAGTTGCTATCATACAAGACGCCAACTCCATCTCTCTCAATCTCTCCTACGCTAGAGAGATACTGTATAGGACTACTATACAACACGGCTATCGCGGGCCTCGTTGACGGGAAGCACGACATTATTGGAATTTCGTTATCGTCGGCCGCGTGGCGCTTAAAGTCGACCCCTCTTTTCATATATCATGATGCAGTTGTAAAATTGCTTATCGCTATGCTTAAAGGCCAGGCTGTGCATACTGCTGAATGGATAGATTAAAAACGCGGGATAACAGCCGCGTTGGGTGTCTCATGGCTGATAGCGACAGTAGAAGGATTAGGCGACGGCAAGCGCAGCTGATAAGAATGTATTTTGCCCCATACCATGCAGTGCTATCATTTGGAGTGGTATGCATCAGGGCAGTAAAATCACTGGATGAAGTTGGGCATTGCATGAGACTCCACTTATTTTTGCGATCGTCCATCAAGGTGAGTTGCTCGCAACCAAAGTGGCCAGTGCTGTGAAGGACTGTCGGCAATCAGCAGCAGCCTGTCCCTGTCCTTTTCCGATTGCTCTCCCTCTCTCTAAACAACACACGAAATGGACCTCCTCCTCAGCATAGGTGGTGAAACTTGCCATAATTCTCATTGACGATTGCCGTTGTTCACTCGTCGGCAGCCCACGGCTAGCACGTAGCTCAAAGCCAACATCGACGTCATCGGCATTATCGGGGTCTACCTATAAAGAATCTTGTACAATGCGGTGAAAGGTGATACGGTGTCTCCCTCAAAAGCACGATCTTGTACTCACAAACTTGTCAAATCAACGTCATGACATCTTCGAACATCCAGCCAGGCACAGTTGAGCCGCCCATCGGCATCGAGCGATTGACGAACACACAGTGGGAGAAGCCGGAGTACAAGCTGCCTCTTCCATCGCTCCAATTCCTCTTCCATCTCGAATGTGATATGGAGTCTTTCCATCACATTGGCATGGGCCCCCACGGTGACAGGTCCACTGTGATATTCAAAGGTGGTCGTTTTGAAGGGCCCAAGCTGAGAGGCGAGATCCTTCCCGGTGGTGGTGGTGAGCAATGTAGCTTTTTGCGCCAATCTATTCAATCTTCTAACCAATCATTGTTAGACTGGGAGACTGTGCAGGATCACGATGGAGACCAGCAAACCGCCCACTTGGATACCAGATACAACTTGAAGACACATGACGGTGCAATGCTCTATCTGCGTACAACAGGGTAAGTACTACCCATCGCGAAGAACGCTAGAAGGAAACCCCGCAACTGACGTCGCGTGTAGAACGAGAACAGGAAAGAAGGAGGTCCTCGAGAAATTGGGAGAAGGAAACATTGGTCCTGATCAGTTCAGAATGCGACTGCATTTGACCTTCGAGACTGGTGATGAGAGATACACTTGGCTCAACTCGGGTGTGTTCATGGCGAGCTCCGGACGTGTTGGCGACATGGTCATCTACGACGCATACCAAGTTCTTTGAAGCTCACCAAGACTTCTCTCCCAGTGTTACAATGTATTAATTAATGTCATCCATTTATTTTCCATTTCTCTCCTGTCAAAAATATTATGCGATCGAATTCGGAGGATATATTGAAGTTAATCTTACAAGCTAATGCCCGATCAGCGATAGCCGCCGATGGACCCCAGATATTTTGTCGTGATCTATGACGACGGTGTCTTCCATTTCCTTGTGTTCATCGAGGTCATGATGTGATTTTTCCTTTGTCGGTAGCTCACCCATACATCACTGCTGCCATCGCCCTCTGCTTCCCTTTCGTTGTCGCGTGAATACCACTGGCATCTTTGGAAGCGACAAAAAAGTAATTGACATGCCAGACTCGGTGAAGCCTCTATTGACAAGTCAACCCTCTCAGACGCGTTACGATATGGGCAAACAGATGGAGAACCAGAAGAGGAAGAAGGTGTTGGTTGTGGGTGCTGGAGCTGCAGGTAAGTCGTGACTGCTTGAATTGGAGCTTGAAGAGCAGAATTGACGCGTTGTAACAGGCATGTCTTGCGCCCACCACCTCGCCGAGCACCCGGAGAAGTTCGACGTCACCCTCATCGATGCTGTCGACTACTGTGGTGGTCAGGCCTACAGTATCCCTATCGACAAGAACAGGTATGGTGCCAGCTGGCTGAACCAGGGTGTCCAAGGAGGTTCATACATCTTCCATCACACCATGACCATGTTCGCCCGCCAGGGACACCACGCCGATCCTGTCAAGCTTCAGGTCGCATTCGGCAAGGACGAGCAATTCTGGACCAACGTTTACTCGACAATGATGCTCAAGAAGCACGAGAAAGAGGTCAGACGCTTCTACTACATGATCAAGATGATTCGCTGGTTCGAGATCTTCTTCGCCCTCGTCCCTATCAAGTATGTTGTCAAGCTGTTCATGTTCTCAGAGGAGTTTGCAAACGTGGTTGCACTTCCCATGGTCGCCCTCTTCTTGGGTACCGGCAACTACGCCCCTGAGGTCCCCAGCATGGTTTTGGAGAGACTGTGCACAAGTCCCACCTACGGCATGTGGTATCCCCCAGACAAGGCCAGCGTAGCCAGCAACCTGCCTCCCATGGTCGTCTTCCCCAACTTCAGCGAATTCTATGGCGACTGGAAGACCAGTCTGGAGAAGAAGGGTGTCAACATCCGTCTCTCCACCGAAATCACTCAAGTCGTTAGCAGAAACAAGGATGGCGTTGCCGTCAAGCTGATCAAGAGAACACCCGCCTCGGACGGCCACACACAGGATTCCGCCTGGGTACCAAACACAGTCGAAGGCCACAACGGCGACCCCGACGCCCAAGAATTCGAAGAACACTATGACGAAATCGTCCTCTGCACTCTCACAGACACCTCCAAGCGCATCCTCAAACCTGTAGCCACCTGGCGCGAAAACAAAGTCTTGGGCTCCGCCAAATTCGCAAACGACATCACCGTCACCCATTCGGATGCGGATTACATGCGTAAACACTACGAAATGGAATTCAACGAAGAACAAGCCTGCAAAGAAATAAACGGCGCCGACCAATCCGAACGACTGGATTACGCACGCAAAAACTTCAAACCAATGTACCTGATCAAAATGTACCCCAAAGACCTCACAAAGCTCGAAATGTCCTTCAACTGCAGCAACTACCAATCCCAATTCCCGCCGGACACACCTTTGGACAATGCAGTTTTCCAAACCATTTTCCTGAACAAAGATCGCGATTCTCATCTCTGGTCTATTGATGAAATTGACGAATCCAAAATCATCAGAAAGGATTGGTGGCATCAATTGTGTCATTCTTTCACGCATTATCTATTCGTCGTTCCTTGGATGTGGGCGTTGAATGGAAAAAACCACACCCGTTTCGCCGCTGCGTGGACGATGGTGAATGCACATGAGGTGGCATGTATTTCCGGCATCGCCGCCGCCGTTGACCTGGGCGCAGCTTACCCTGAGGATTTGGAGAGGGATAGGTTCGCTTTGCTTGCGTTTAGATTGTACTACCTCCTCGCGTATGGAAAGTGGTATAGCAGAAAGCACAAGAGTAAGAACGGCAAGGAAAGCTATTCTACCGGGTTGTATGGGTCTGTATACCAAGGTCCCGGTGTGGCTTCTGAGGAACGTACGTGTTGGAAGAAGGAGGTCGAGAATGGACGCTCGTTGGAGGATTTCAGTATGGCCAAGTCCGATTAGAGAGTTGGGCATGGAGAAGTGATATCCTAGCTCTCGAGATATTAGACGAGAGGATATCAGTTTTTGTAGTTTTGTGTGTAATAACAAACATAATGTAGTCAAAGGAGACTTGATCTGTCTTCACACACTTTGTCGGATTCCTTAAACTGCTTTCCCATGTCTACATGTCTAATGGTTTTATTTGTGGTCAAAGATTGGTGAGCATCTACCAGGTAAGATTAGGCCCTTCTTGGATCCAATGCTTTGCCAATCACTCTTTCACAGATTTCTAGAGCTGGAGACAACATACCTTGATGATCGATCTACATGACAGGGTGACACCCCCATCAACCTATCTCGAAATACAACGACGATTAAAACCATAACACAACAATAACTTGCAAACACGACAGAGCTTTAATGTTTCTATAAAACCCTTCACCGATATTGCTGGTGCTAAACTAGTTCGCTTAGCTTGCGATACAATATCACAACACGATTACAAGCGTTTCAATTTCCCCTTTCTCTTCGTCTCTGACATACGTATAAAAGATCAAGAAGGATTGGAGACAGCAAAACGCAGGAAAGGTATGTTTCCATACAATAGGTAAGAGTTAGTGTCAAAAAACAGGTACAACGAGAAAAAAACAAGACAAGGGAAAGAAATCGGGAAAAGGGTAGAATATCTTGTCGTGTCGTGTCGTTTTTTCTATTCTTTTCTCCACATCTCTCCCCAGTCTTTGTAAGCAGGTGAGCTGGTCGCAATGTTAGAACGCAGAGTTCCTCGATCGAGGAATGTAGGCTCGAAATCCTTGGAGTGTAGGCAGTGTTGGTTCTCGAGGAGGTAAGACTTGCAAGTGCTTTATAGGAACAAGTCACCACAGACATCTTTGGATAAGTGAAGAAAAACTTGTACGTGTGAAGAGGTTCTTTCCCATCTCTCGCCGTGAGCGAAAATAATGTCAATTCATGAAACGGCTATAAAGAAGGTAGGGTGGTGATTTGGAGAGAGATGGTGTCGCTTGTGTTGGGAAAGGTTGCACATTTTCCATCTTCGATTTTTCAAAAGGGGCAGAGTGTTGTCTTGTCTGTTTCTGAGCCTGTCATGTATCCTTTTGCAAAACACCATCTCAAAATCTCTCCATCACTCACTCCACTTCCTCTCCTTGCGCATTTCCAGTAATCTCCAACGCCCTGAGAAACTCATCGAGATCTTTCGGATCCGTCAAAGCCAACACACCGCCACCTTTGACATCCACTCCTTTCATCCCAACCTCCTTGCCCACCAGATTCCTCCCCACCTTACCCGGCCCTATTCCAATCCACCTTTTCACTTTTTCCTCCTGATGCAAATACTGAATACTCTGATGCCACAGAACAGGCTCGGCAGCAGATCTAGCCAATAAATCTTTGATGTCTTCCGCAGAGGAAAAAGGCAAAGCCGTGACGTTGGAAATACAAGGAAGTGTTGATGGAGGGGAAAACGTTATACTGCCAGGAGCGCTGAGGAGTTTTTTCATCAAATCCACTGCTGGCAGCATGAGGGGAGAATGAAATGGCGAATCCGCTTTCAAGCGCACTGCGCGGGGGTCATGGGAGTCGAAATGACGGATATGATCGAGTACTTTTCCCACGTGCGAGATGTCTCCACTCAACACGAATTGGGTTTTTGAATTTACGTTTGCGATGACGCATTGCAAGTGTTTGTTTTGGGACAGATGGCGGGTGATTGCTTGGAGTGTTTCATCTCGTTGGAAGGGTTCGCAGACCAGTGCTATCATGCCCATTTCTGAATTCGAAGAGGCGGAACAGTTGGCCATGGTTTCTCCTCTTCGTCGCACCATTTTGAGTGCAGAGGCGAATTGGAGGTTTCCTGCTGCTACTAGGGCGGCGAATTCGCCTAGTGAATGGCCTAGTGTCACGTCTACTGTGTTTTTCGTATCGAAGCCGAATTCCTTCTCCAGCACGCGGAGGATGAGGATGCTGGTGGCCATGATGGCGGGTTGAGCGTTTTGAGTCGCGGTGAGTTCGGCATTGGTGCCTTGAGAGATCAAGTGGGTGAGGGAGGGTGAGATGTTGAGGGTGTGGTCGATTTCGTCGAGTAGAGGTTTTACGGTTTTTGGGAAAGATTCGAGCCAGGGGTCTATCATGCCGACGCGTTGGACGCCTTGACCGGGGAAGAAGAGGGCGGTTCTCGGGCGGGTGCGGGAGGTGGATGTGTAGGGTCGTGTTGATGGAGGATGTGAGTGTAGTCGGTCGGTTCGTGTCGTGTGTGTCTTCCATGTCTTTGCTCCTCCTCTTGCGACGTCCTCGAGGCGTCCTGATGTAGCTCTCATGATAGGCGCCTTGTTTGCGTTGTGGATGTTCTGGATAACGAGCTTGTTGTGCGCATTTCCTTTCGACTATGCTGTGAGGTGTTTCGAGATGCCAGGCGACGGAGTTGAACAGGTGGTACTTCGATATACAGCTTGGTGACAGGACAGTAAACAAGAATGGCAAGCCGAGGTTACTGTCATCATGTGCTGATGCGCCTGTCCGCGGCTCCGAGAGCTTTCCCCACGTGGAGCTCCGACTGGCCTCTTGCGGCCACCTGCGGCTTTATTCACCAGCATCTCATATATATCACCTCACCAGTCCCCAGCTCTGGACTACTGCACTCTTCCATCACTCACAGTACAGTAAGTCACATGTCACATCTCAAGGAAGTCAAGTCAAGGTAGGTGTTTCATAACAAAAAGGGATATCATAACATTTCGTTTCTTAACTAAATCATCATCCAACTTTCAAGGCATGATGCGCAAGAGGAGGTATCAAAGGGGAATCTTTTTTCGTATCAGGGACAAGGCACAGGCAGATGCATCATGATGCATTTACCACCAGTCACCCTGGTCGTGCATGGCCTGGGCAACCTTCTTGAAGCCAGCAATGTTGGAGCCGGCAACCAGCGAAGGGAACTCTCCCTCGGCGGGGGTGACATACTCCTTGGCAGTCTCAAGACCGTTCTCGAAGCAGTTCTTCATGATCTGCTTGAGCTTCTCGTCGACCTCCTCGCTGGTCCACTTCAGGCGCTGCGAGTTCTGTGCCATCTCGAGACCAGAGACTGCGACACCACCGGCGTTGGCGGCCTTTCCGGGTGCGTACCAGATGGCGGAACCCTTCTTCTCCTTTCTTGAGGCCTCGAAGATGTCGATGGCCTCCTGGGTGCAACCCATGTTGGATCCCTCGGCGATGAACTTGGCACCCTGCGAGATGAGAGCCTCGGCCTCGTCGGCGGAGACCTCGTTCTGGGTGGCCGAGGGAAGGGCAACATCGACGTTGCCGCAGTGCTTCCAGGGGCGGGCACCCTCAATGTACTTCAACTGGCTGCTGTACTCGGAGCTGGAGCCGAGCTCGGTGAGAGCCTTGCGCTTGAGCTTGAGGTCGGCAATGATGTCGATGATCTCGGGGGTGAAGCCCTTGTCGCTGGTGGCGATGATGGCACCCTTGGAGTCGGAGAGGGAGATGACGGTACCGCCGAGCTCGATGACCTTGAGGGCGGCGTACTGAGCGACGTTACCGGATCCGGAGATGGCGACACGCTTGCCGGAGAAGGACTCCTTGCCGCCAGAGGCGTACTTGATCATGTGATCGACGTAGTAGACGAGACCGTAACCGGTGGCCTCGGGACGAATGAGGGAACCACCCCAGCTGCCACCCTTGCCGGTGAGGATACCCTCCCACTGGTTGCGGATCGACTTGTAGGCACCGAACATGTAACCGACCTCACGGCCACCAACACCAATGTCACCAGCGGGGACATCAGTGTCGGCACCAATGTGTCTGCTCAACTCCTTCATGAAGGCGTAGCAGAAGCGACGGATCTCGTTGTCGGACTTGCCCTTGGGGTCGAAGTCGGCACCACCCTTACCACCACCCATGTTCACTGGAAGCGACTGTTAGCCTCTGGATGTTGTGATGGTATTCAATAATCGACTTACGGCCAGTAAGAGCATTCTTGAAGATTTGCTCGAAACCCAAGAACTTCAGGATGGAAAGGTTGACAGTGGGGTGGAGACGGAGACCACCCTTGTAAGGACCGAGAGCGGAGTTGTACTGGACACGGTAACCGCGGTTGACCTGGACCTCGTTCTTGTCGTTCTCCCAGACGACACGGAATTGGATGATGCGCTCGGGGATGGCGGCAATCTGGAGAGCACGCTTGTACTCGGGGTTCTTCTCAAAGAGGGAGGAGTTCTCGAGGGTCGAGGCAAGCTCTGTAATCTTCTAGTCAGCTCCAATCACCTTTGTGGAAAAAGCAGTTGCAATGCTTGGGTAGGTGATACACACCCTTGTAGGCCTGCTCGAACTCGGGCTCGGAAGGAAGGTTCGACATTTTGTATGGTATGTGTATAGGATTAAGAGGTGAGATAGAGAGAGTGAGGAGTAAGAGAGATGAAGAAGCAAGAAAGGAAACTCGAGGGAAGAAGGACTCTAGATAAAGCTCTGGACGATATGGGCGGCCGGGACAGGTTGGGAAAAGTAATACCGTACCGTCAAAGAGTGCCCCACGTAGGGCGACGGCGAAAAAGCAGCCGTGGACTGTGCGTCACCAAGCAGCAGGCAGAAGTCGAACCCTGGCGACCGACAAGCACCAGACGACAACGGCATCGCTCTCTTTCCTGCCACGGCTCGAGCCCTTCGCGTTGAGCAACTGTCGTTCACATGGCTAGCGCTGCACAGGGTAAACTTTCACCACCAAATTTGCCCACTCGTGTCGTCCGATGTCGGCCACAGAAGGAGGGGCAGCTCTGTCCGTCGTAACTCCGAGGAATCTCGCACCACTACAGTACGGAAGTGGGTGCCACTACTATCTCAGTGGCTTGAAGGAATTGCACACAATCAGATACCGAATACTGCGACAAACATTGAATCTGGCTCGACCTTGTTGGCGGTGTCGATAGTTCAAGCAGACGGATTTTGGATTAGCTTTGTTTATTCGGTCGAGATGCCTCGGCGATCAGTCTTGTCACGTAAAAGCCGGAGTTTAACAGAGAAGCTTCCCCCACAGATTCGAGATCTGCCACGTGAGTTTACCCATCCGGGCGGCTTGGCTGCCGGCGAATTGGAAATTGGAATCGAGTAACCGCGACACCTCAACAACTGATAAGCCTACTCCTCCTCCCAGATAGCAACCCTCCGGTCGCGGTCCTCAGCGGGGATTTACGGGGCATCGGTAGGATCCCAGTCTGGAGAGACACAGGCAAGTTAGCATGTTTATCTCGGCAATTCACCTTTCCAAATCATTCTTCCTTTGACTCACCTGTCACCAGATACTCGTCTAGCGCATCCATCTTCTTCATGTCCTCCGCCGAGATCTCGAATCCGCCAATGTCACCGTTCTGAGCAATGCGCTCCTTCTTCACACTCTTGGGTAGTGGCACATAGCCATGCTGGACCGACCAGCGGACCAACAGTTGGCCGGGGTTGCACTCGTACTTCTTGCTGAGCTCCACAATGACGGGATGCTTCATACGAAGAGCGCGCGCCAGAGGAGCATATGCTTCAACCATGATATCGTTCTTCTGGCAGAAAGAGGTGATATCGGTGCGCGTGTTGAACGGGTGCACCTCGATCTGGTTGACCGCTGGAGGGATGCGCGGCTTGGAGTCGAGGAGCTCCTGCAGGTGCTGCACGCCGTAGTTGCTCACACCTCCAATCTTGATCTCGCCGTCCATGATGGCGTCTTCAACAGCACGCCAGCTTTCCAGACGAGCCTTCTTCCCTCCGTACGGGCTGTGTAGGAGGAAGAGGTCGATGTATCCCAGACCACACTCTTGAACGCTCTTCTTGATGCTCTTTCTGGCAGTGTTGTAGTCGCTGTTGCTCGCCAGCTTGGATGTGTAGTGAATGTCCTCACGGCTGAGGCCCGAGGTGTTGCTCGGTGATTTCAGGAATTCAGTGATGGCATTTGCGACTTGACGTTCATTGTGGTACATCTGAGCGCTGTCGACAGCAAGGTAGCCGGCCTGTTTGTGACATGTGTGTCAGCTTGACTGTGTTCAGTGACTATTCCAGTGAAAGGTGTATACCGACCTCCAGAGCCCATCTCGTAGCTTTGGTCGTCTCATTACCCGACGTCAGGTAAACACCAAGGTGGATTTGTGGCATCGACAAGCCATTGTTAAGCTGCGACTCAGCGAGAGCTCATGTCGCGAGTTGGATTGAAGATCAAGAAACATGCCTTGATGCGACTAGCAAGATTGTATGTTTTCTGCGACATGGTATCGTGTTGTGTGAAGTATTTGTGATGGTGAAACACAAGCTACGGTGATGATCGTCTTGTCATGGGAGAGGGCAGCTCTTCAAGTTTCGCTTTCGCGCCGAAAGAGCCGCATCGTATAAATGACGTGTTTGATCGCATTACTATTTTGGTGATACGCATCCATGTGCAGGTATCTTCTTCTTGTCCTTGTGAGGCAGAGTGATTGTTTCCCTGTGAAGTTTCGAGCTGCTCTTCATACAGCCTAATCGACTGTACTTTTGCTGGTCTCACACTTTCCCTCGGAGCCTCACGTTCAGTAATCGCATCGGATCTCGTACATGATGAATTGCAGCAAGCACTGGCCTTGCCAAGAACGCCACTGAGATGCAGATGGATACGGCAGGGTCTTTCGTGGGCCTCAATTGAAGGCGCCGGGGTAAAATCCATCATCGCGCATGGCTGATTTGATTTGGTCGCCTCCCTTCTTCTGACCATGCCATGGCACCACTCTTGTCTCTACTAAAAGACGAGAACCGTTCGTGAACCTCGTAGCCGGGTCCTCTGACTTTGCCAGCTCCGTCGCAGTCGTCAGGATATATCATCGGACCCCGCTATCAGCTAACGTACGGTACCGTTGTTCTTCCTGTAGGGTTCGGCTCGCCCTAGAACCAGCTTACCTGCGAAAAAGGGTATTTATAAAGACCGAGCACTGCCCGCAATTTTCTCATGTACGTTGATCCAAACACCGCTTTTACTTTGCACCATGCCCATGCATGTAATGACAGACGGCGACAGCATGTCTTTTAACGGCAACTACGGGAACTCGGGCTCTCGCTTCGAACAGCGAGACCAGCAGCAACAACCACAGCAGCCAGGAACACAGCAAAACCGTCAACAACCTCAGGACCCACCACTTACCACCTCGCCAAACTTCGACATCCTCGACTGGCATCCGGCTTATGAGTCGTGTCAAAGATACTTTCTCGACCATGCTCAGCATGAAGCCGGTACACAGGCATTGTGTGCCTTGATCAACATTCGACTGCCTTTTCAATGGCTTCAAAATCCTGTGACATCATCAAATTCTTCACAAATGCCAGGAGCTAGTCCTGGTGCAGGAGGCCCATCATTCAATTTCAATCAATGGCCAAGGCCGAATTCTTCCGCCATGGGCCGTAGCTCTCAACCCACATCCGCTTTCGTGTCACTTGTCCCATACATCAGACGCCTTGTCATCACTGGTTTCGACAAGCCTGGTATCCTCCATGGCTTCTTCGGCGATGCATACCAAGCCGGTATCACTCCCATGCAAGACTGCGAACGCCGTAACTACCTCTTCGCAGCCAAGCACGGCGGCTGGCGAACCTGCAAAAAGCAATACGACATGAACGCCGAAGAAACAGTGCCTTTCCTGAAGCCCTTGCAGAGTATTCGCGACGAGGAACTGGATGCCGCCGAGAAGAGCTGGAGTTCATGGCTGGCAATGGAGGATTGGATGATTGGGCCCCGTGCGCCTCATGAAGATTCGTCGCAGGATCAATCTAGTCAACGATCTAGACCTTGGGAGCGAGCAGGGGGAATGTCGGGCTATGATGCTGGATTGCCAGATGGCATTTGAGGATCTACACAGTGCTATTCTGCTTTTTACCATATACCCATTGCGGAATCATCATAGCGATCACTTTTGATTATGTTCGGTCTTATTATTTCTGCTTCCATTCCCTACGTAGGCTTCTTCGGGCAAACCACATCGACTGCATGATAAGTGAAGGAAGTTACTCGTACTCGAGGACTTGATTTCTACTTCGCTCCTGCTGTATGTGACCGTGCACGACAGCGCCTGCCCTGCCAAGACAAATTCATGCCTGCCTCCAAACTTCCGACCATCGAACAACTCCGTCATCTCATCAACATTGCCATCGACTATTAATGACTGTCGCATTGCATAATCTTTTTCCATTCCTATAGGCTGCCAAGGAGAGTGGACTTTGGTCCGGCTTTTCACTCGATGGAGCCCCCATCATCAACAACATCGGCATCAGCCATTCACGCAGTCGAGCAATGGACGACTTTGATGAAAACCTGCTTTGGCCATCGCATACGTGCTAAGCAACTGGGCAAGCCATTTTCTGAGCTTTGGAGCACAAACCCGATTTCTGGACCTCTTCTAGCAAGCATCATCTTCAGATCTGGAGCCTCTGGTGTCGATCCTCTCATATCCGAATACTTGGAGCAGATCCTGCGCGTTACCACCATCGATACAAGTAATATACTTGTCGCTTTGCTTGCTCATTCTCGCTATGCCCTCAAGAAAAAAGCCGGATCTGGTTCGGATACGCCTATGAGCCATGCCTTCTTCGAACACGTTCTCTCCTTACTTGTCCGCCTCGTCGCTGCTGGTGAACGTCCCAAGACTGCGCGCGAAGCTCGCTCTATTGTACGAGCACTAGGCGAATGTCTCACCGCATGCCGCGCTCATGAGATGGTGCTTCTCATGCAAAGTGTCGATGGAATGCAGAGTCCGGACCCTCAAGTCGTTACGTCTTTTGAGACCCTCGCCACGCTCGCCATCGCTCTGTTGAACAATCCAACTGTCAAGGTCGATATATCTGATGCATGGCCTCAAAGCTCAAAGGAGAAGCTCGTATCTGCCTGTAACGACTTTGCAGAACTCATTACTCCATGGTCACATTCTCAGATCGGCGCAAGACTACAAATGCTTGCGAAAGCACCACCAATCACTACTGGCAAACCTGAGTTCAGCACTGCAGAGATCGCTTCCGCTGTCAATGATCTCCCGATTGTCAACTCACGAGTCGGCCTCTACGCTTACCTGAACGCAGCCCTGTGTGCCAGGCCGTTGACAGACGACATGTCGCTATTTAACTATCTTCACGCCAAATATCAGAACGACACGCAGTCTCTGGTTTCGGATTTGACTATTGCGTCTTTCGATGTACTTGCGAACGCTCTACAGCAACGTCGATCACCTAACCACATCCTCTGTTATCGCTCTTTCATTGCCAACAAGTTGCCTATGCTGATAGCGACTCTATCTGGATCCTTCCCGCCGATGACTGCTCAGATCGCTATCCAGATGGCGTTGGGCAGAATTGACGTTCACCCGTTCCCCCCGTTGTCCTCAGACGACGACAAGACCAACAACGAGACACTCAAGAAAAGTCGGCAAGAATTTGTGCAAGCCTGCATTCTGTTCCAACTTGGCAACGAGCAAGCCTTCTACTCTGTCATGAGTGAGCCACCTGCTCTGGCCTCTCCTCGTGTGATTAGGTACAATAGACAGTCCTTGGCCCAGCAGTGTTTTGCCAATGTACACCGTGTCGAGGAATTAGCTCGCGAGCTTGAGAGTATGAATGGCAATGCAGGGGCAATTTCAGGTGCCTTGGTCGACACAGTGCAGCACTTTTACTCTTCGAAGGACACAATGTCTTTGCGAACACTTTGCAACATCCTCTCCCGTCGTCTGCCTTTGATGGACATCATTCTTCAATACTCTCAGCCTGCCGATTTGCTTTCCCCGCTGTGCAGCTTGCTCAATGAATGGACACACGACGAAGATCAGAGTGAATTTCAACCACCTTATGAGGAGTTCGCCTCGGTCTTGTTGCTCATACTGGCAACGATACATCGATACGAGCTGACAGAATCTGAAATTGGATCGTTCGTTTCCGATTCGTTCATCATCAAGCTTCTCAACAACTTTTCCACCAGCATGCCTGTCAGCGCGCTTGATCATGACCAGCACAAGCAATTCACAAAGTGGGTTCAAGGCTTGTACGCGACCGATGAGCAAGGCGAAACGAGCGGTATCAGCGATGAGACAATGTCGCACTGTCCTCCTCAGTCATTCTACTTACTTGTGCCAACGCTGTTCGAGCAGAGTGTTCAGGCATGCAAGCTTCTTGTCCTCAACATGAATACATTGAAAGGCGGACTTGAGTTTTTATTGGAACCGTTCCTGCTCCCTTCGCTCATCGGTGGACTGAGTTGGGTCACAAAGCACTCATGGGAGGACCATGGTGACACTGAGATCCTGCTTCAGATGCTCCGAAAGCTGCTTCAGCCAGATTCAATCTCCGGAGATGCTCAAGCAATGCATCAAACCATACTTGGAATGATCGCACGACCGCTGGCTATGTCTTTGCAGGCTCTACAGCGGAGACAGCCAAAGCGCAAGGACGTCGTCCCTCTGATTGATGTTCTGAGACCCTATGTCGAAAGCCAAAGATCGGGCAAGTGCAGTGCTGCCGAGATCAATGAGTGGTCGACTACGGCGGACGGTGGCTCGCGCGCCGTTGTTCGCCACACCATTCGCGGTCTAGTCCGATGGTCGTCTCAGGCCAGCATCAATTCCTTGCCTTACAACTACACTCACAGAACCATGATCGCCGCTCTTGAGATTCTTGGCGCAGACGAGGTGTTGGCCGTTATATTGGATGAGCTAAAGTCTCAAACACTAAGCGGATCAGGCTCGGCAGCACTTGAGATTGCCACCACTATCGTGTGTGCGCCTTTGCCAGTGCCTGCGTTTTCTCAGTCCAATACCCTCATGCAGTTCGATCAGAGTGCGCCTGCACCTGTGAATCAACGACGCACACTACGTCAAGCTCTGCAGGCGCAACTTGGAGAACCCAAAGCGCTGTTGAGTATGGACACTGAGCGTGTTGAAGCACTAGTGAGGCTTGGCCGACGTGTTGAAGCACAGCTTGTTATTCCACCACAGATGAGCATGCCCATGACGAACCTCGACCTACACGATATGAGCATGACAAGCGCAGATATGCAAATGGCAGGCGCAGATATTCAGATCACAAGTGCCGATGGCTCAACAACCGATCCCACTACCGCCGATCAAGACTTCACAGCAGCCATGGACCAGTCGCTTCAGATGGATACTTCCAACGTCAACGACCCTAATGCCATGTCGCTTGATCTTTCCAACAACCTCTTCTCTGGTCAAGACATGAGCTTCGACTTGACTGGTGCTTCGCAGCAACACGAAAATGGCCAGATGAGCAACGAGGACGACATCTTCGCTGGTCTTGAGATGGACCTAGGTGGTGACGACTTTGATTTCTCCTAGTCTGAGAACGCAAGTCTATTTGAGGCTATCAGCAGACAATTATTGGAGGCTCTCAGTGGAGAAAGCGAGAGCTCGAAAAACTCTCTGCATTTTGACAAGGATGTTTGGGGTAATGCTGGTATTCAGGAGATGTCCAATCAAAGATTCGCTCAACTTCTTGCTCTCACTGAACCTACCGAGTCTGACAAAAACTTCACGACTTACAGCATGCACATCGGAGATGGAGCTGGCGATGGGAACGATGAGCCTGGTCAAGCGGACGAACACGAGCAGGATGCAAGCACTTCCGACATCTCTTCGGAGCAGCCTGACAATGACACCCTCTCTGTGTCCTCTGACAGCCAATTTGATGAGTATGATGCAGGTCTCGAGAACCTTGATCCTGACCAGCCCGTCCAGTCCACCGAGTCGGGCGAAAATACTACGGACCAGTGGGAAGCACAAGATGATACAGCAAGATATGAGCGTACTGTGATGGAGGCTGAGATCGCCCGACTTGAAGCAAATATGTCCCGACGTCGACAGATTGAATCCAACCTGGCTGGCTCGACGGACTCCGCCTCCGAGTCACCAGCGGATGATCTGGAAACCATTGAAGACAACGAAAATACGATCAGCCCACCCCCTCATTCATCAGACGGTGAAGATCTAGATGAAGAAAATCTTCCCGCTTCGGTCGCAGCTCGCCGACATGTCGCTTCCGTAGTCGATCGAAACCGGAGGAGGGCGCAAGATCCATTTGATGGAGATGTCGTGAGTGATTCAAGTACCGACGAGGAGGAGAGGATGGAGGGCGAGCTTGTAGGTTCGGTCAGGAGGAGTGAAAGCAGTCAATGGTGATTTTCTTCTCAAACGTTCTTATCACCTTCACTATCGCTATGTAGTTTCATTGCAATCACCATCGTTCATATCCCAATCACAAGTCCTGGGAGATTGTTCTTTCTTTCTGTTCCTCTTTCCAGCTTCGTGCATGTGTGGTTGTTAATATGTGCTCGTAAAACCTTGTGATTAATTCACATGATTTGCATGCAAATGCTTTTTCTCTAAACAATATCAAGATTTCACCATCACTTATACATTTCAAAAAACTGCATAATCTACTTTTCCACGCATCAAGTATCTCTTTAAGTAACTCAAGTAACTTAAGTAACTACAACTACGATTATAGGGGAAAAAAAGGATCTTATGCTTTTTTAAAAGAATTTATTTGATTCTTTTTTGTTTTTCCCTTTAGAAAGAACTAAAAGAAAAAGTGTAGATAACAACGAAATCAAACTAACTTATGTAGCGGGAGGGAAACAAAAGGATATATATGTGCCAAAGAAGAGTCAAAACAGTCATGGTCATCGTAATCGTCGTAGAACAAGCAAAAAAAAAAGCAGAGAAAACAAAGGCTCAACCTTTCAAGGGAGCGATGTGAAAGCGAAAAATAAAGTAGTGAGGAAAAAGAAAAAGAGAAGAAGACATGAGCAGTACTTGGATGCTGTAATGCTGTTATCAAAGCGGGAAGGGGAAGGTTCCTGCAATGGTGCTTGCGGTATATCGTGCGTGTGATCGTCCATAAGCACGACAAACGTTCGTTCTCGCCTCCAGGATCTTGTGTCCAGTCAGAGCGAGAAAGATAATCTCGTTATGGACGACCCCCAGGGGACCCAAACGTCGTGCAGCTCGTCAAGCTTCAGATACGTCTGGATTGCAGGGTCGATGTCACAGGGGCAAAAGATCCACAACCAGGACCAAGAAACCTAATATGAGATGCTTCAGTCACATCCCTCATGCAGCAGCTTCAGGAAAAAGCCCCTTCAGCGTCTTCAATGAAACAGGTTTCATCTGGAAATCGTCAATCCCGCTCGCCTCTGCTTCCCGCCGCGAAGCTTCCGAACTCAAAGCCGTCAGGGCGATGATTCTGGAAGGTTGCAAACCATTCTCAACCTCAAATTCGCGAATCGCCCTTGAAGATTCGAAACCGTTCATTTTGGGCATAGAAATGTCCATGAGGATGGTGGTGAATGCGTGTTTTTTGGACCACGATTTGTATTTGGTCAAGGCGTCTTGACCGTCGATGGCGGTTTCGGCATTGAAGTTGAGTTTCTTGACGAATGTGGAGAGAAGTTTGAGATTGATGGCGTTGTCGTCGACGAGGAGGAGATGTTGTTCTGAAGGAGTTGTGCAGATGTCCTCGGCTTTGGCGCTGGGCAAGTCTTCCGGTTGAGGTTCAACGGGGTCAATGTCCATGTAACCTGGTAAGGTATTTGCAGCGGCGGCTGGGGGTGTTGAGGAGACCAAGTCGTTTGGTCTGTCGAATGCGGCGTAGAGAGCTCGAACGAGAGCTCTAGGTCCGAGCGTATAGCTCAATTCGACGACGTTTCCCGAGAATTCGCGTCCGACCTGTGCCAATTGTGAAGATGTGCCAACCAACACGGTGCGTCGTTGTTGCGATCTGATTCTGGAGAGCTGGTCCTTGGTACGAGCATGCATGGCAAAGTCTGAAGCCTCTGCGACGTACACATCGGCTTCGACGTCTGCTGACATGTCGGCTTCGATGACGTTCATGCGGTACCAGTCTTCTGCAATATTTCTCACGTACGAGTGCACGAGAGGCGCACGTCGAGGGTCTGCATTTTCGTTCGAGTCTTGGGTGGAAGAGAGGAGACAGATAGTACGATTGCGTAAGATTCCAGGAGGATCCAAAATTTGCCCTCCGTCAAGCGGAGCTTCGGAAGGAGGCGTTTCTAATTCGACAATCGGAATGGTGACGTCGAATCGAGTTCCAGAGCCCAATGTGCTCTGGACTTGGATTGTTCCTTGCATGTCATCGACAATGCGCTTCACGATATGAAGCCCAAGGCCCGTACCATTGACAAGAGAGTTTTCCTGCACAAAGGGTTGAAAGATGCCATGCTTGGAGAATTCCTCGCCCATCCCGATGCCTGTGTCCAGGACCATAAGGTGAGCCATTCTGTGGCAGGAATTTCTTCTGTGGCGTTGGGGGACGGAGAGGGAGAGATGGTGGTGGAGGTGCGTGAGAGGTCGGGCTTTGCAGCCATGGATAGGTCGAAAGTAAACTCGGGAGCCTCGTTTGGCGTAGTCAGAGGAGTCGTGTCGTCACAGGAAGAGCCGGTAAAAAGAGACCTTTCAGACGCGTCGGGCGACAATGAAGAAGCGTCGTTGAGGATAGGAATCTTGCGGTCGCAGCGACCACGAGGCCGACTCGAGGCGGTGGCCTGTTGCCCAAGGTATTGGGAAATGGCACAGGCGACGTCGTCAAGTACGGCATAGGTCTGTTCGGCGGAAAAGTCGTCCCGTATGTCTTCGTCGGTGACACAATAACATCCGAGAAGCTGGCCACAAGCACCAACGATTGGTACAGCGGCATAGGATGTCACGACAGAGGACGTGGTCCTGGGAGACTCGCGGCTGCGGGCGTCACGTATGACGTGTCGAGTGTGGTTGACGATAGTGTCTGATGTAACGTCCGTGGGCGGTGTCGGGGCGGTGAAGACGTGCAGAGACTCTTTGATCAGTTGCTTTAGAGACGTCTCATGAGATGAAGGCTTCTGTGGACTACAGAGCGCAGACAAAGGACCGGCCTCGGCGACGACTTGTTGAGACAGTCCGTCGACCGACCAGATGGTTGCCTTGTCGCATTGGAGCCGAAGAAGGCCATTCTGAGCGAGTGCTGTAAGGATGGGATCCCTGCGCAACGACGTGTCAGATGCTAAGATATACAACAGGTCCAGCAAGATATCATGATTACTGACCTGGACATGGCGTGCTGTGCTAGCTCGAACGACATGTTGTTAGGCGACAAGGCAGGCTAAGCGCACACATCAGAATACGCCTCCAAATCTGGATGGTGAAACTTGGACTCTTGCATCGCCGATGGCAAACGCCTGATTTTGTCTGCTCGCCTGCTCCTGATTCTTTTGCCACCATCTGCCACTGCTTCTAGTGTTGAGACACCCGGACGACGCCGACCACTCACAGCATTGCTACACTCTTCTAGCGGCCAAGGCTTGGTCGATCCTTACTACATCCGCTCTTTCCACGGCCTGAGGCTCGTGAGCCCCGCAACAATCGACGATCTAAGCCGTGTCTTGGCAGTCAGAAGCGCTTGACCACGTCCGGCAACCGCAGCCAGAAGACCATCATATACGGATATATGCCTTGGAAAACATGCTTCGATATGATATGATTACACCAACTTGAAGATCAGATTTCAGGATAGCCCGGAGGCTCGTATCAACACAGTTTGCGACTCGAAACACCAAAACATCCACTGAATCCGCCATGGTGATTCACGATAACACTTCAATGCGCGTCCAGCGATAGGCTCTTATTGGCGGAAACAGTCACCATCCCTGTTCATTCTTTATCCTAATAGGTAGGTGTAGGAAGAGCCCTAGTCACGAGTCTTTCTTTCTGTCATGGACGACCGACTGCCCTACAGATTCCACGAGGATTGTCGTGACGCCGAGAAACAAGGTGTCGACGATTATCGAGCCTTCGATACAAGTTTGTATCGAAGGTCATCTTAGCCCTCTCAAGACCGCTACCAAATTCTCCGAAGTCATGCGCACGCAATACATCACTTATCTGAGAGAAGTTTCGGAGCTCGCCCAGCAAGACTTCGAGCCTCGCAATTGTGGCCCTAAAACGATCAGTCTAGCTATTGCAAGTGCAGCCTCATCTTTCCCTGCCCAAAGCGTCGTATAAGACAGACTGGCGCCACTGATGCAACACTTCATGGCTATCAACGAGATCGAACAGGTAGCCTTTTTCGAAGACTATGATTTGATGCACATTGGCACTCATACATGGACCGGCGTGGAACAGTATGGGAGTCGAGAGCAACAAAGACGGCGCAATCTATCCAGTTTCTTTGCAAGACTGACAGCAATGGGCTCATCCGACGAGAGCCACCACAGTGCACTGTTCAAAATCCTGTTCAAATCACGATGGCAATGGGTCAGGGGAGTCCACATTCCATTGACCGGTCACCTAGCTGGACAAGTTCTTGCTGCGGCTCAATGGATTATTCCAGAGGACCATGGCGCTTGGGTGTGGCAGGCTTGTCATCGAGACACCAACCACGGTGATTGGAACCTCGAGAACTGGAAGGCATGGAAGCTTGTCTCCAAGGGGTTCTCGAAATAGACGATGTGTCGTAAATTCAACCAGTTACTCGTCGAGATGCTGCGAAGGCCTTGGAAACCATTATCAAGCTTGAGACAGCAAATACCCAAAATAAAGACTGACGAGAGACAAAGCTTCGGAATTTGAGACAAGCACGCTCGGTCTCGGAATAGCTTGGAATTATTAGAGACTGTGAAGGGAGAACATCTTCGCGGGTAATCTTACAGAAAGTGTACGATGTTCTTGTGGAAAAGCACAACAGCTTTCGCCACGAAGACTCAAGGACAGCAGTTTGGGAGTACCTGGTATTGGCAATATTCGAGAAGCCTGCAGGAGCTGCACTGGAATTTGGGCTAATGCGAGGGGTAAAGACATGTCTGACTGGCTTACAGCGTCAATTGACACGGCGCTTATTGTTTCAGGTCAACAATCATATATGAACAGACACGCTCCCTCAAGAATCAACTCTGCGAAGAACATCAAGACAAATTCAAAGAACGAATCAATTTAACAAACTCTTCCAGCTGTCAGCGCATTTCACTTGTTTCAACTTGCAGCCTTCTTCATCATGGGTAATAGCATCTCATACCAAGCTCCTACACCCTTACCCACGAACACCACCGCGAAAAGCTACAATCTAAAGGGCGCCTATACAATCACATCCACACTAGGCACCGGGACCCATGGAACAGTCTATCGCGTCTCGCACTCTTCGACCAATAAGATGATGGCGATGAAAGTCATCCGGACCACCACCGCAGGACAAGTAAAAATATTCAAGCAGGAAGCCACTTTTCTTGTTTCTCTATCTCACGCCGACATCGTGACTCTGGAAGACATCGCAAGCGTGCTTGATGCAGAGACTGGGCTTTACAATGCTTGTATTATTATGCCATTGGCAGAACAAACATTGGAATCTTTCTATGTCTCCTACACTGCGCTGGGAGTTTCTGGTATGAATGAAGCAATGGCGCAAACAACAGCGTATCAGATTCTTTGTGCTCTGAAGTACCTGCATAGTGAAAACATCGTCCATCGGGACCTGAAGCCAGCCAATATTCTCGTCTTCCAGGGATCAAGATCGCAACCTCTGCTCCTCAAATTGAGCGACTTCGGCATCTCCGCTTCCATCCATGATGAGTCTGGAACGTCCCAAGGAGCAGCTCGCTACACTTCACCTGAAGCACTCCTGCGCAATCTTCCCTCTCACCTGCTCCCTAAAACCGATATCTGGGCATTGGGCGTGTTAGTCAAAGACATGCTTACTGGCGCTTTGCTTCATCCTCATGTCGAGAGCAGAGGATTGTCAGAGTGGGCCAAGGAGACCACGGAGTGGATGTTACAAGACAACATCATAAAAAGGCCTACGGCGAACGAATGCAAAGAAGCTGTGTGGGTTAGGCAAGGCAGCAGAGTTCCCAGAGCCTTCCTGCGAGCTTTGGGTATGAAAGGTATTGGGTGCTCGCCTAAGAGGAACAGTGATGATGAAGACGAGGAAATGCAGATGTGAAGCTGGGTCTCTCAAACCGATCGTATCCTCCATGATTTTGGAAGTGCGCAAGATGTTCTCAATCATTTACCCGCACAATATCCCCCACTCAACTCAATAACCGCGAAATATCACATAATCCCATTGTTCACACCTCATCACATCAGCACCTTCAGCACCTTCTCTCGTCTCGCGATCTCTGTTGATATACTCCACAGCCTCGGCCACCGAGCCATGGCTCTTCAGCGAAAGCAGCAAACCTCGGCATTCAGATACACTGCCTTGTCGTAAGCGATCGAGCACATATTTGTAAGCTTCCAATTGCTGTAACGTCGCTTGTCTTTGGCTTTGCCCTGCATCCACGGTATATTCACAATCGGTGGCTCTGTCGATGCAGATTTTGCAGCTTGGACGATCGCCATTACACTGTGTGCTAACGTCAGCGATGTGGATTTCTTGCGAATAGGGGAAGTGGAGGTTGGACACATACCTTGGATTTACGCTTCCGACACGCGAGACATGCGGCTTTGACCAAAGGGCCTCTGAAGCGGAGTGATTGCTTGTGTTGACGTGGCATAATTCCATGCGAGTCATTCTTCTGTTGTATACGAGATCTTGGCTGGGTTCGCGTTTGTGTGGATATGGAGTCGGTTGATGCGGTGGCAGGGATAGAAGGCGAGCCTTGCGTTGCCGTTGTCTCGGGTATCTTCTCTTGCTGTCCTGGACAGGTATTTTGGTTTGTTGGAGACAGATTTTGGTACACTGTCTTTTGTGACGACGCTAGTATTGGGTGTGTACCGTCATCAGTCGACTGGAGCAAGTTGCATATCTTCATTGTGTGTGACATGCTCAGATTGAGTTGACCCAACAGAATGAGATTGCCTGACGTGTCTTCGCGGAAGCAGCAGAGCGATTTAAGATGAAGAAGTAGCGATCAATGAATGCGAAAAGACTGTGGAAGAGCATCTGCATTTTACCGGTCGCATGGAGCATGAGACGCAACGCAATCATCTTGCCCTGAATCGTGTTCACCCGTTCCGCACAGTACGGAGCGTAGTTCCGCTCATTTTAGGCTTTCTACTTGCATCAAGCATTAGTCTGTGATCAGCACAGCCGCAGCTATTACAGCTATTACAGCTATAACACATAACTAAACAGACATCTGGACATGCAAAAAGCGACTGTTTCCACGCAGAGACAGAACTAGGCTAAGACTTAGAGTGATCTAATTTGATCTGTTACATACCGTGCGATGGTGCTGTAGTAGAGGGTTAGGAAGATAACGGAGCTAAGCTCCGGCTTGTTGGCGGATCGAAGATCTGCGCCGAGCCGCATGGATTGTGGTACGAGCTCTTGACTCCATCAGCGTTCTGCATCCTTAGTCCAAGCAAATGACCGAAAGTCAATGGCTGCTATAGGAAGAGAGAAAGATAAATGTACGCACGTGTCTTGCCTATACTATACCTCATGTGAGAAGAGGTCTAAAGATATTATAGGGTATATAAATGCTCACATAATACCGGGAATGGCTTGCTAGAAAATATTTCTCAAACCGTCCTTGCGCCGATCGCCAAAACTTTCTCACAACTCTAGATAATAGTCAAATATAGTTTTGCGTTAGCGGTATAGCAAGGATGTATTCACCATTACATCATGTCGTATTCAAGGGGTAGAAGCGCATTGACACGATGATACCTTGTTTTTCTAACAAATTCTATTGATACTACTCGAGTAGGTGACAACGTAGGATCGCCTATGTGCTTCCCCTCCGACGCAAGACCATGTTTGAAGCCGGTTCAATAATTTTCGCACACCTGTTAGGCTGTTGCTATTCGCAATTTTCGCAAAATCGACCAGCTCCCGTCAAGTATTCGTCCTGACTTGTCTTCCACTGGCCGGGGACTTCAGTTAAATCGCGCGGTCAATTCCTAGTAGACAGGGACCTTGAAAGCAGGGAAAGTATAAGTCCAGCTATCGATAGAAGCCTGGTCGTTGACACATTTCCAGGCATCGTTCTTCCAGACAGGTCTAGTAGGCCATTGGCAAAGCTTCTGAACCTCGCCAGAGTATTGACCCTCAGATACGGTCGCATTAAGTCCAGTGGGCTTGATTCCGTTCTCAACCCAATCGATCATGGTGGCCATGTTGTCTTCGGGGAAAGGACCATCGGGTTGGAGAGAGTTGGAGGCGCAGTGAGCGGCGCCTGGGACGAGGTAAAATTGGTACCAGTCTTGGAGAGCCTGCAAGGATTGTTCGTGGGAGTAGGAAGATTCAGGGTACATGATTGAACGGACGGATTGCCAGTAGTGAACAGAGGAAGCGGGAGGGACGGAAGGATCAGACTCGCCGTGGTAATGGAGAAGCTTACCACCAGACTTCTGGAAAGGAGTAAGATCCGGCAGCGTGGTCTGGAGAGAATCCATATAACGCACAAAAGCGGTCTGCATCCAATCGACGATAGTATCGTAAGTAACGCCATCCAGAGTGGAGAGGTTGTCCTCCTCGATTAGTTCAACGAATCTTGTAACGAATTCACCACCAGTGGAAGGGATGTCGAGTTCCCAGGATGAAGTGTTGTTGTTCCAAGTGGGGTCAGCATCAGTTGATACCTCGGAACCATGCTGCCAAGAAATGTAAGCACGCTCGCCCTTGAGATTGTGGAGACCATTGTAGATGCTCTTGACAACAGCAACATCTGCCGCGGTAACAGTTCCATTTTGAGCAGGGGTGGTGCTAGTAGAACTACCTGCAACACCATCTCTTTTACCGAATCCAAAGCCGAGAGAGGAGCTGGTTGTGGCAGCGCAGTAGTAGGATTCGCCCACGAGGGTGTCCAAGTCGAAGTGAAGCTTGCAAAGGTCGCTGCGGGAGATGACACCATCTGTTCTTCCATCCAGAGGATCACAGGCAGCGATGGTGGCGTTGACAATCTTGGCCATAGAGCAGGGAGGAGGGTAGTGATCCATGGTGTGCTCCACGGCGACGGACGTGAGATGGCCTACCTGTTGTTGAGCATAGCGCATGGCAGGGGCACCGATGACAGCACCGTCATATTCTTCTCCCCAACGTTGGACTTGGCTCATGCCTTGACGGCCGCCATCGGAGCAGCCTTCGAAATAGGTGTAAACTTTGGTACCGTTGTTGTTTCCGTAGAAAGGATTGGCCATTGCTTTGCCCAAGGACGTCATCTCGCCGATACCCTGATAGGCGAACATGTATGTGGCGTCCCAATTGATAGATCCATTGCCCTTCAGGTTGACCGCATCGTACGAGGTGGTGAAAGCATCGTAACCAGCATCCGTAATACCTCCAATGGCGCCGTACGTAAGACCACCTGTGGTGCTGCTCGGGAGCTCATAAGCAAATCCACCAGCGACGTAGAATCGTTTCTGAAAGTCGGCAGGCTGTGGGAAGGCGTATTGGACTACAACCTTGTCGTCTTTGCCGGTATGGGTGTAAGTCACGGTGACATTGCAGTAGGTCAGTGTCCCGGCGTTGGTGCTTCTTCTCATCATACCGCTTCCGCTGGTGGTAGCATTGATGACGGCGTTTGCGGTGACCGAGGAGACAATTGGTTCGATTCCAAGAAGGGTGTTGTTTGCAGGCAGGGCTGCTTGAACGTTCTCGACCGTGCAAACCTCGGCAAGAGATTGGACGCTGGCTGCGGCAGATAGGCCGGCAAGGGCACTGAAGATGACAAGAGTCGACTGATGCATGATGACCGTTGAGTGAATGTAAGAAAAAGGTGTATGTTGATGGAAGGAGGAGTCAAATGAGAATGGCGAGGGGATACTTATACGTTAAGAACCTAGGGATATTGCTACATTGAAGAACGAAGACCAAAAGTCTGAGTTTGCTACGCGTGGTCCTCCAGGGCAGTGTGCGTGAGTCGTCATCAAGAGCGTTTCATGTTTGGACTTGACCTCGACCATTTGGCCGCTTGCGATACCGCGTATGCATGTTTAGGTTGTGGCGGAGGTTGACAAGGAACGGCTGGAGGCAATGAACTTGTCCAAACGTTGTTATGGGTCGCGATGCGTATGCACCTGGGGACGCACTGGTCATTCGGGCACATAGCTTTGACAGTCAAGATTGATGGGCTATCCATGACCGACTGGCCGACACGGACATAGACATTTGTGGTCTGAGACTGATGCTGAACGAACGAGATGAAAGTCAGGGAAAGAATGAGTTGCAGTCGGAGCATCTGTGCACCGCGCTTGGCAATCTTTGGCCTGCTGTGATTCGCTTGCTCGTTTGTACACTTGCGCACGGACACAAAAGGTCAAGCTTCAGCTTTGTGAAACGCGGACAATGACAGCATCTACTTCTTCGTGGACTTCCCAAATCTCGTATGTACACTATGCCTGACCGTTCATCTACTTTGAGACAGCATCATTGTTCAAGTCGACCGCCAGGATGCCTCGATTGAAGCCGGGCGAAAGGAAGCGGGCCTATGTCCCCAAGAGTCGGTCGGGCTGTCCGACATGCAAGTATGTACTTCTCATGGTCTGAGGCTTCCCGCTGCGTTAACTGATATGTATTTCTTCTCAGAAGTTTGTCAATGATCCCTCGTTGAGCTCTCCATAATCTAATAATGTGGATCAGTTCGGCGTGTCAAATGCGACGAGAGAAGGCCCCATTGTCGGAGATGCACCTCTACAGGCCGCAAATGCGATTATGACAGCAGCCTCTCACCTCAAAGCGTTACAAGTGGTACATCTGTTACTGAGAGTCCTGTCTCTAACCCTAGGCTCAGCCCATGTCTCGACGAGCAAGAAGGACGAGCCCTGGACTTCTTTCGTTCTGTTACCCTCCCTCAAGTAGCAGGAACGAATCATCAGGACTTCTGGGGCAAATTGATCCTGCAAGGAGCTCACTTCGATGAAGCCACATACCATGCACTTCTCGCGCTTTCAAGCGTTCACGAGAATTATGTCACAGGCAAGGACGCGGGGGCTCGCCTCGACGCTTTTGCACTCAGGCAGTATAACATGGCTATCAGAGACCATCTTGATGTGCTTACCGTACTGTCTCGATCTGATGAGGTCGAAAGACCTTTTATCTTGCCCTGCTCCATCATGTTCATTTGCATAGAGGTACGCTCGACCGGGTTGTCTTCTCGACTGGATGCTAAGAACCTACAGTTGATGCAGAATCATTTCAAGTCAGCCATTCTTCTACTCAAAAATACCTTCACCGCCCTCTCAATGTTACAAGCCCGAGACAAGGAGAAATCGCTCGATCACATAAGAACAGGCTCGACCGACCAAGAGCTTCTCCTCAGCCGCCTACAATTTCAAGCACGAGCTCTTGTCGGCCCAAAATGGGGCCACACATATCGCTTACGTCCGATCATCGCTCACGCTGAGATACCTCCTAGTTTCTCCTCTGTTGGTGAAGCTAAGGACTGTTTCCACACCCAGACATATATACACGGTCCTTCTGGTAAGACAAGGGATTCTCCGGAGAAGCCAGACTGGCCCTCACGCTACAAAAGCGCTCTGGACGCATATCTTTTATCTGACACATCTCCACTGAGTCTTGAGGATAACCATCACCTTCGTCTTATCGAGATACATCTACTTACCATTCCTTTGGTGCCGAAGCTTAATGGCCCTGACTCCAGCAGCAATCTTGTCGACGAAATGCACTGGGACCAGTATACGTCAACCTTCAGCAAAATACTTGACCTAGTAGCGAGCACTATCTATGATTTGGACACTCATCTAGCCCCATCATTTTCTCTCGACTTCGGCATCATAGGTCCACTCGGTATCTTGACAAGTCGATGTCGCGATCCAAGTCTACGTCGCAAGGCTATACATCTCCTGCGCATCTACAATCGTCAAGAGGGCATGTGGCATAGCTCTTTGACTGCCAATGTAGCCGAGAGGCTAGTCAAAATCGAAGAAGCTGATCTGGTCGAAGTCGAGCACTGTACGGATATTCCGCTCGCAGCACGCGTCTCGGAGGTGCGACTCAATCACGACCTGGATCAGCAACAAGTTATGCTGTGTTATTCGCGGCAACAGAGCGCTGTGGATTCTGTAAGGATACATGTCCAGGAGAAGATAGCATACTGGTAGTGAGCCTACGATGCAGTCGAAAAGATGCGTGGCTATCATGCCGGTTTCGTCAATGTCCACAGGCCGCCAACAGCGCGAGACTCGGGAAGATATGTGACTCGAACCTCATTCCATGGGGTGACGAATGGCAATCTGCCTAAAGGCCACCGGCCTGTGCTAAAAGATGGCCATCGGCCATTCCTGACGGATTTGGAATCCCTTGCGCGTGATCCGGCACCATCAAACAGATGCTTTAGTATTCCTTGGAAGACTTCAGTTGTGTCGAATGTTCGGCATCCGCGGACGCCATACCTGGCGTGAACGGAGATTTCCATGAGTCATCTAAGCTCACCAAAACCAGCCATGAGCAACGACCAATGTTTTACGAGACAAGCTTCAAGCAATTATCCATAGGGCGTGTTTTTCCCGCCTCGCGATGGCTCCCTGATTGCGCCCTGTATAACTCGAGGCTTATCTGCATTAGCAAGGATGATCCGAAGGTGATAAAGACATGCATGATCGGGCATCGAAAAGACGACTTTGCTGTTGACAGTCCAACTCTTGTTTTTGTTCCAGGCTTGGACTCTGGAATACTCGCTTATAGCTTGGCTTTCGATTTATTTGGCCCTGCAACAACATATTACTCCGAACGCAGCGGATACTGAAGGATTTGCCAGTTGCGTTATCCCTGACAGAGGTGGCATTGTCTAGAATGTATATCATATCAATGTCGCTGTCGACGACTCTTTGGGAAATCATCTCTGCGCAGTCAACGACCCGTCGCGGTTAGCACTCGCACGATCGGCTGCCAAACCAGTCCAAGCTCTTGCCATACTGGATTCTGGTGCATTTGATCGATTCGGATTCGATGAGGGCGATCTAGCTCTTATTTGTGGTTCTCACAGCGCGGAAGCACTGCACCTTGAACGGGCGGCTACGATTTTGGAACTCCTTGGGGCCACTGAGGACGCTTTGCAGTGTGAAGGCCATCCTAGCCTTTCATGCCGTCAAATATGAATGGATCAAACGCGACTTCAGCCCTGGACCTTTGACGAACGACTGCTCTCGACGGTATGATTGCTGGTGCAAAGGCACTGGGTGCTGATGCGACTGACTATCACCTTCCCCATGACCCCATGCAGCTATTCTGCAAAGCGACTTTTGAAGACACTTGTGGAACGCAACCTAACCGAATCCCATGGGCTGTCGATGGATGCAACCTTCCCACTTCAATTTACCACTCAGAGCACTTGCAACAATCTAACCGCTCTTTACTGAAGCTGCTGGTGCATGCGAAGAACCAAATCCCTCTCTGCCTCGGCAAACGCATGCAATGTCCCATAAATTCAACGCGACGGTCTCTTACCCGGAAATGCTTGCTTCTGAAGATCACTTTTGTGCTTCTCCTGGCAGAGCACTTAGCAATCATCTCATTGGCAAGCTCGGAGCTGATGGGTGTTATGGAATTGGTATCGGAGCGTCTCAACAGACCGAGTATATTGATGCTGAGAATCCATCGACATTGCGGTCAAGGTCGAGGACGGGAGTGTTGAGTTTGTTTGTGCAGTGGTGGCTGAGCCACTGTACAAGTTGCAGACAGGCACTATGGGCATGCGAGAGAAGCTGCGAAACTGTCGCTGCATCGAGAGGAGCAACACAATACATGTGTCAACCCAACTGGAGTTCCTGAGTAATTCTATGTGAACGACCACAAGCTTTGACCTACAAGTCGTTGTTCAGGATTGAACGAAGACAACATCTGTGTTGGCGATCTCGTGCGCATTGGACCGAGAGACTCCACGCTTTCCGGCGGCGACAATGTTTGTGTGCTGGAGGTCAGCATTCCTCGACAACCATGCTTCAAACTGAATCAACGTTTCGGTGTCAAGAACCTCGCACCCAAAACACATGCTGAGAACAAGACTGGCTGGTACTATCGCGTCAAGGAGCAAGGCTACATTTCAGCCGGCATGGAGATCCGTGTCATACACAGGTGTCAACCGAAATGGTCGATTGCAAGATTACATCACTATGTTCACCGCGACAAGGTTGATCTCGAGATCCTAAAAGAGCTGGTCGCCATCGATGTACTTGGTGACGAATGCAAAGACGTGTTCAAGAAACGACTGCAAGATGCCGAAATCAAAGCGGCACAAAAGAATCAAGTCTGGACAGACTACCGCGTCCACGCAAAAACAATGGAAACACCAAGAATAGTCAAACTCGACCTACAAGCCTGCAACATCGACGGACCAAAGAGCACTACCCTGCCAGTCGGCAGCTACGCCTTGCTCAAGTTGCCCAATGGCTTGAAACGAGCCTACTCCATCGTCACCGGACACGCATCCCTCTTCACCCTCGGCATCGCCCTCGACGACAATAGCAGAGGCGGTTCCTCCTACATCCATACCACCCTCAATCCTGGCACAATCATCCAAATCGGCGACATCAATCGCAGCATCAAATCGAACGGCATGGCCTCCCATCACATCTTCATCGTCGGCGGTATAGGAATCACAGCTTTCACCTCGACAATGAAAAAACTCCGCAAGATAAATCAGACCTTCGAACTTCACTACGCCGTCCGCTGTGCCAGCGATGTGGCTTCCATGTCGCTGATGGAGGAATTCACAGACAACATTCACATCTACGATAGAAGCAAAGGCGAACGCATGAACATTCAACAAATCTTACACGACAGAATCTGGAATTCTCATGTTTTCACCTGCGGACCAGATAGTATGATCTCTTCCGTCGTCTCTGCTGCAAAACAAGCAGGCATGGCAGAAGATGAAATCTACTACGAGAATTTCAACACCTCTACCTCCGGTGACCCATTCACCGCCGACGTCGTCAGCAGTGGTGCAAAAACCACAAAGCTACATGTTGCGGCGGAAAAGACATTATTGGAAGTGATGAGGGAGGCAGGATTGGAAGTTGCAAGCTCATGCGAGACTGGCAGTTGTGGGACTTGCAGGATCAATGTCAAGAGAGGGAAGGTGTTGCATAAAGGCACGGGACTTACGGCTCAGGAACAAGATATGGAGATGTTGTGTTGTGTTTCCAGAGGCCAGGGACATATTGTTGTGGAACTTGGGGATTGAAAGCGCATCTGGTACGACGGTCATTTTTGCCGCACGTGCTTGCATTTCGTATATCACGTCTACAAGATAGTTGACTGCAAAGGCAAAGAAAGAGAACAAACATGGTGTCTCAAGATAATCACTGTCCAGTGAGATGAGATTGTGATGCTTCTTGCCCCCATGAGGCCGCCTACCAGAACAAAGGTCTCGAGACCACTTGCGTGATACTAAGCGATCATCTTATCCTTGGCAAAGCAATATCTAGCACCGGTGATAAGAACAGCACCAATCATCGCAGCACTAGCACTAAATATGATACCGTGAGAGTAACCTTGATCCTTGGTGATGAGGGCTCCAGTGATGGGCGTGCCGATGAGGCCCGCGAAGCCGACCACGAAGGTTGATTGTCCGATGTAGGTGCCAATCTGTCGGAATTAGACGATGTGTAAACATTGTGCAGCTCTAATGAACTTACTTTGCTGGGATGATCTGCAGTATGAGCAAAAAGCGGCATCATGAGGGCGATGATAGCACCACTGACCGCACCAAACAAGATCGCAAAGACGACCAATCCCGCCGATGAAGAAATGGCGAGCCAGCAGAAGAGTAGCACGGAAGATAAATAACAAGCGACAGTAACGACATTGAATTGTCCAACGTGATTTGCAAGGAGCCCGCCCAAGATACGTCCAAAAAAGGAGCCGGCATTGATGAGTGCAAAAAGATAGCCAGCGAGATTGGCCGACATGCCATGAGCCAAGCCATAGTTTGCAAGATAAAAGTAAGGCGTCCAGAGACCAAGAACTACCATGAACATAGCAGCCACCTGGAGCGAGTAGGTTGGATCCTTGAATGCATCCAGGAGAATGAAGTTGCCCTTCCTTCTCATACCAGAGGGACGAAGACTGACAGCAGCAATAGCGAGTAGGAATAGGCTCAAAAAACCGCAGACGCGCTGAGCCCATCCGAAGCCAATGCTGGGGATCAAATTGTTCAGGATGACGGGATAGACGATGCCGCCAAGGGGAGAGCCGGTCGAAGCGAGTGCCATGGCCATTGCGCGCTTTTTGGAGAAGTAATGACCAATGACGGAGAGAGCTGGAGCAAATACAAGACCACACGACATGCCTAATAGAATACCTTGGCACAAGATGAACTGGTAATATTCAGTGCAGAGACTGGTGAGCATCATGGCAATCACGAGCAAGAGCGAGAAGGGCCAGACCAGAACCTATGTGTTACCAGTCAGCAAGGCTCGGTACAGTGGGAGACAACACAAGCAGACCATAGGACCGTAGCGATCATTGATGGGTCCAGCGAGCAGAGTGGCCGAGAACTGGGTTAATGTCTGGATAGAGCCAATCCAAGCGATGTCTGCGGAAGAGCGATCCTTGAGAAAGTGGTGCAGGTAGTATGTCATGTACACACTATGACCAATCAGACCGACAAACATTTCTGTCAGGTACGGCCCAAACTCACCCGAACGAATTGACAATGCCGAAGGAAGCGAATGAAGTGCACCAGCATCCGAGCACGACCAGCCAGGCTTTCGTTCCGCCTTCAGGGAACAGCGGCATCACAGGTTCGGGCTCGCCTGTGGACATACGCTCTTTATCGGCTCTGGACTCATCGCGAGACGTGGATAGATCAGTCGTGAGGTCTGAGGATGCAGACATGTTGACGGTGATGCAAGCTCGGTACTTGGTACCTTGAGTGTTGGAAAGCAGACTGGGAATATTGGAAAGATGGAATTCACTTTGCTGAGGGAAGTTTATATATCAAAGCACACAGGCGTGCTAAAGGCATCTCCGAATCGTCCGAAGGAGATGTATCAAGGGCGATAAGTCCGACTTACGTTTTCATGATGCTAGGAAACCAACACGATACAATGAATTAGTGGTGGCCAATAGCAAGAGAACGACTCCTGATCTGTACCCAGCACAGTGTCGGAGATCATGTTTGTCGCCGATGGAATGTTGTCCATGCTTGTTGGCAGGCATAGCGACAGTCTATTAGCGCCGGAGATGGTCGGAGATATTTCTTGGGACTCTAAATCCGAGATTCTGTCCTTCCTACGAATTCGCATGCCTTGAGCAACACACGAACCAGGACACAGATTCGTGCCACGACACGATGTCCGAAAATGCAACCTCCTCCGAAGCGACTCCAAATTCGGTCGACGGGCGTGTTGTGAAACGAGTACGCAGGCAGCGCGTCCAGCTCAGTTGCGGTGAATGCCGCGCGAAGAAGGTGAGCTCGGCGTTTGTCCATTTTCTCCGGCTGCTGATGTGTGTCTTGTCCAGCTATCATGCAACCGCGATTGGCCTTGCCAGAGATGTGTCAAGACCGGAAGGGCACATTTGTGCATTTATGACTCGCAGGATGGTCAACCGCCGACGGCGAACCAGCAGCTTGAGCGTCAGCGACAAGCTTCGCCTTCAAACCACGATGAAGTTCGCCGTCTGCGTGCCGAAGTTGAACAGCTTCGGAGCTTGCTTAGTAAGCAGGCTGGCGGATTCGCCGCTCCGCCAACATCTTCGGCGACGTTGCCCGCGACTGAAAGCTCAATCGAACAATCCAAAGATGAGGTTCCTCCTTGGGGAGTTCATCAATCATCGAATCACCCGAATGATAGAGCCCCACGCATATACTATGCTCAGCATAGCCTGTTCAAATTCTTTGTCGAGGTATATTCCTGCTTGTGATATCCTTTGCCATACGTTCCCTGCTTGACAATATTCAGAACCCAGAGCTATACCCGTTCATCACAGAAAGCGTTGAAGTCTGGCTGAAGCCTGCAGGTGTATATTTGCAAAAGTATAGTCCAACCTCTCTACCGGAGAATCTGTCATCGCTGAATGTTCTTCTTCCATCGAAAGATGATACGGATATCCTTGTCAAGTTCTACCTTGACCATTGCGAGCAGCTTCATCGCGTGATCCATGTACCCACTTTCGCACGCGAGTATGCCAAATTTTGGGTCCCCAACGAGCGGCACTCACCTGCGACCACCGCTCTTGTTCTCTCTATGATCATCATTTCTGCCTCTACGTCGTCACTTGGAGCCAATTGTCGCAATGATTCAGCTAGGTGGCTGATGGCTTGCGAGGATTGGTCGAAGCGTCAGAGCCCCAAACGCCATAGACTCATACACTATCAAATCGCTTGTCTGGTTTACCTGGCCAAACGCATAAATATGGTTCACAAGAAGCGATTCTGGAGCGAGTCAGCTTTGCTTGTCCAAAAGGCGATGATTGATGGTCTGCACGACGATACGTTGTTATCTCGTGATGACAGTACCTTCGCAACAGAGATGAGACGTCGGATCTGGTCCACGATTCGGGAGCTCGACCTTCAGAATTCGTACGAGCATGGCCTGCCTACGCTCCTACACAATATCGACTCTCATATTCCACCACCTTCCAACATTGACGACGAGGCATTTGATGAGGCCTTGGCTGATCTGCCTGGCGCAGAGCCTTTCGAACACTACACCGGCACATCTTATCAAGCTCTCAGCGCTCAAAGCTGTGCCGTTCGTGTCGACATCTCCCGCCGTTTGTACAGCCCGGCCCTGTCCCGGTCACTCACCTATGACGAAGTGTTACACTACACACACGAAACATTTCGAAGCTGCCAAATTGGGGCTCTTGTTCTCAAACAGGCCTACACAAGGTCACCAATGCCTTCCTCCAATTCCAGCTGATGGAATGCATTCTGGCCATTCATCGACCCTACTTGAATTGTGACAACTCAAAACACCCGCTCTCGGAAGATGTCTGCCACCGTGTGTCTCGTGATATTGTGTTGCTGAATCTTGAGCTCAAAGACTTGGGTCTTCAAAGTCTTGTCCAGGTCCGCGAGGATCTTCTGCTGGCATCCTTGAGCCTTGTTCGTGTCACCATGCTTCAGCCATTGCGTAAGTCAAATGCTATATCATTTTCAAACTCATGGCTCATGGAGGTTCCCTCAGGTTCTAACAGCGTCATCATGAGCTGCTCTGATGCTATCGTCGATCTGCTGGAACGCTGTGTACCGATTACAGAAAGTAGGTACTTACAATCTTGTAACAGTGAACCTTGGTGCTTCATAACCATGTGTGCCGTGTACCTGATTCTCAAAGTCCATCTGGGTAAAATTGACTCGCGAACGGCGGCGTACATCTGCGCTCAAAAGTTCTTGGACCTACACTCCAAGCACAGTGGAAGCCAACGAACACCTTCATCGAACCGACATCAAGAGCAGCCATTGCTGCAGAATAGTCTTGCGCCCGTTGCTGTGCAATTAACACAAAACGAGAATCAGTCAGCAACGCAGACATCCCTTGTCTCAGACGTCGGCACCTTTGCAGAATGGTTGAACACAGATCTCTTCGATGTAAGTTGAGCACAAAGCTGATCTCTCCATTCGAGCCATTCTCTAACGAGTCGCGTTACAGTTTGAAAGAGGCTCATCCGACTTATTCTCCGGACTTGATGATATTTTCGTCTAGCTCGTGCCTAAATACTTTCCACGACTCACCTGCACATCATACAGTCATACCCTGTCAAACAGGTCACAGTAGATGTTTCGTTGTCGCGGAAGGCTGTTTCTTCGCCACTAGCATTGTATTTGCGAAATCTCGACTCTTTCGAGGGGCGGATTGCTCTCTCAAGTGACCCCCTCCAATCCGAGAGGCAGCATGGGCTTAGTGATGTTGAAGTTTAGCTTTGTGTGAGTCAAGCAAGCCGAAGAAAACGACCTAGAAAGCAACAAGGCTATCGTCCACATCGACTCTTAGTGTGTGTTCCGGTAGGAGAGGCAAAGAAAACCATATCGATTTCATTAATAAAATCATGCCCGATGATCGTTGCGAGTTCACAGTGGCTGCTGAGATGTTTAGTCAATGGTCTAGAGCAAAGCAGGGTTGCCCCCCTTGAATCTGATAAGATGCGGAGATCTTTGCCAAGCTACCGGGTCAACAAGCACCCCGCTTCGTGACTTCCTTGATCTTTGTACACGCTTTGTCCAATGAGTCTCGAGATGCTTTGCTAGCAGTCGCGATCGATTTCCAAGGCTGGGTCGCAGAATGTGCCACCAAAACTCCAAGCGAGCTGTTGGATCACCTGCCGCGTTGTTGATTCTTGAGAAGCGGCTGCGCAGCCTCGTGCTGACGATGACGACTTTCATGCGATGCCTCAAGGCAGTGCCGTAGCTGCATGCGTGGCTTGGCCTGACATATTCCTTCCAGCCAGCCCCTGTGCCATGCCACGATACATCCTCGACTTCTATTCAGAGAACTCTTATCCTTTAGAGCGCACTCTTGAGTCTTTGATCAGTATCAACCCGCCACGACCGAGAGATTCAGATCTGCGCTCTATCAGTATGGAAGCAGGCGGCCTTGGAATCGGTGCCGTTGCTCTTTCAGGACTCTTCAACAATGTCGTCGACAGCTATGGATACGTTCGCCTGGGAAAGCAATACGCAAAAGATTTTGAGACCAGTCAAGCGAAGCTTGATCTTTCCAGACTGCAATTGAGCCGGTGGGGAGAAGCACTTGGACTGGCTTCGATCACGGAAACGACGCAGCTTCCAACCGCGCTTGGCTCAGCAGACGAGATGGAGAAAGCTGAGAACGCTCTGGGGAATATCTTCAACCTACTCGATGATGCACAGCATCTGTCAAAACGGTACGAGCAGCGCGAGAGTGGAGATGCCGTTGCAACACTGAACCCAGACGATTCGGAGCTGCACCGAAGAGTTCAACGTATAGTCACTCAGCGCCAGCGGAACACAGGTTTCTTGAAAAAGGCGGCTTGGGCACTGTATAGGAAGAACGACCTTGAGAACCTAGTCGAAGACATTACCGACCTGACGGCCCAGCTGGTCAATCTGTTTCCGGCAACCAAGCAGCGACAACAAGAGCTCTCCACTGCTGAGTTGAGTGTCCTTGGCGATGAAAGTCTTCCATTCGTCAAGAGCATCGCAGATGATCAGGACCCGCTGTTGGCGACTGCGGCTCAGAAAGCGATGCTAGCTCATGGATCGACCTTTTGTGAACCCACTACGCGCGATGGGGCTGCCGCTCATCACGGCGACCACATTCATCATGACTACCGGGGCCCCACTGGCGGCTTATCTCATACCTACCATAAGGCTCTCGCTGAAGGCAAAGGTACCAAACAACATTGCGGCAACGTGTATGGGGGACCGGATCGATATTAGAGACATAAGTCTGGTCATGAAAGGGCTTCGTACCATCATGTCGTCTGCGCGTTGGAGTTTTTTGTTTTTCTTACGACCGATGAAGCCATTGTTCATGCCAACCATCGTTCTAAAAGCTGCGTGCATAGAGCGAAGCTTCGCAACTTCAGGGCTTCGTCCAATCAGAGCTAGCTGTTGTACATGGCCCTGCGTTTGAATAGCGTGCGAATCTACTCGATTGCAAAACCGAACATCGCAGCGACGTGGCGGGGTCAGCTCGAGATAAGCAGCCTGAATGCCTCACCGTCTTACGACTACGTTCGCTCTTGTGCAAGCCGCTGTTTTGAACCGAAGCTGCCGCGGACCGTCTACGATTGGTGGACATTTTCTGTGGCTGCAAGGCTTGCATGAGGCTGCAGATCACGCGTCCTCCTTGGCTTCCCAACTCCTCCAAGCTTGTCTTACCATCCACCTCCACCTCCTGGGTCTGCGAGACAACTTTTTTCATCTTTTGACCCATACCGATGGCTCATTTGAGAGACACCGGCCATAGTTATCAAAGACCGAGCGCGACAAACGGCGCCAGCCAGATAAACGGCGATGTGTACTTCACTTCTGGGTAAAGAAATGCGAAATCGTCGTTTGGACAACTTGAGTTAACGCGTGGTATAGACAAGACCCACTCAACCAATTGCCTATTGTACATGAAGCTTCCCTCGATTCAGCCGAGAATCAGGATGATCCACTGTGCTTGGAGGGTACTCGCGATCAGGTGCAGCAGGACATCTACTCGTGGCAAGAGTCCGATGATGATGACAGGTGTATCTTTTGGCTGAGTGGAATGGCTGGAACCGGAAAATCAACCATTGCACGCACAGTCGCACGTGAGTTCCAGAGAAGAAAGTGCTTGGTGGCAAGTTTCTTCTTCTCCAGGGGCAGTGGTGATTCCGAGAGCGCCTCATTCCTCTTCACTAGTCTAGCAAAACAATTGGCGAGCCGAAGGGATGCGGCAAAACAAGCTACGAGCTCAGCACACGCAGCGTTACAGGATGCTTTGCGGGAGACGCTGCGTCAAGACCCAGATGTCATACGCAAGTCTCGACAAGAGCAATGGGACAAGCTCATCATCCGTCCGCTAACGTCTTTCTTCGCAAAACTGCAAGACGTTACACCAACTACCTCTGCCGTTCTTGTCATTGACGCCTTGGACGAGTGCTCAAATGAGAATGATATTAAGGGCATCATTCGAACAATGGCACGTCAGCAATTGCCTCACGCAAGGCTCCGAATAATCATCACTAGTAGACCTGAAACCCTCGTGCGCTTGGAGTTCAGCGACAAGCATGAGATCCTACACTCGAGTCTGTCCCTCGACGATGTGCCTCAACATGTCATTGAAGCCGACCTTGCACGATTTCTTCATAGCAGGTTCGCCGCTATCAGAGACTATCAAGAAGGTTTTAGCGAGGATTGGCCTGGACTGCAGACCTTGGACGTACTCGTGCGTCGATGTGGAGGCCTGTTCATCTATGCAGAAACGCTTTGCCTATACCTGGAAGAGGATTGTCAGCATTCACAGAGCCGACTTCAAACCGTATTGAATAAGACCACATTGCAAGGAAAAGGTCATATGACAGCGCTTGACGACATGTACCTTACGGTCTTATCCAATGCTTTCAAGAACCTATCAAAACTCTCCGAAAGCGAAAAGGACCGTTCGAAAGACTTGTATGATCACGTAGTCGGCAGTATAGTTGTTCTGCAGGACGATCTGTCTGCCAGCACACTGTCTTGCTTGACCCGGGTTTCTCATCTCGACATCATGGCCATATTGCACCGACTGCGCTCAGTCATCAAGCAATCAGGGATCGAATCACCGATCACATTACTTCATGAAACATTCCGCGAGTTCGTTTCGGACCAACGAAGATGCAAGGATGTTTATCTAGCTGTCGACACCAAGACAGCACATCGACGGACTTTCAACGACTGCCTCCATGTCTTGTCTGCTCATCTCAAGCAAGATCTCTGCGACCTGAAGGACCCCGGAATAGCAGTAGATGATCCTCGTGTTGATTCAGTGAAGATATTAGACGGTTTATCATTGCATGTTCAATATGCAGTTTGCCACTGGACTATTCATCTGGAGTGCGGCGGAATCGATGCAACCGATCTTTGCGCAATTGACACATTTCTGCATAAACATCTGTTACACTGGGTGGAAGCCATGTCCTGGCTTGACAAATATGCTGAGGCTGTTGAATCAATCTCTAGACTTTACGAACTTCTGGTGATTTATGACAAGGCTTGACTATCGGAAAATGGCTAATGGGGAACAGAAACTTGGGACCGACTTGAAACTGTTCTGCTGGGATGCCAGAAAATTCATGATCAGTAACGGATCCGTCATCGCAAGAAACCCTTTACAAATATACTGTTCGGCTCTGATATTCAGTCCCAAGAACAGCCTAGTCTGTCGGGCATCCTCCGAGGAATCACCCTCTTGGCTGCTGAGATATCGGTCACCTTTTGATCAATGGGACCAGCGCATTTTCACATTGCCATTGTCAGAGGATGCGTTTGAGGCTCGGATGCCGATAGCATTCTCTCCAGATTCAAGTACAGTTGCCTTCGATTCGGGAGGTTGTGTCGATGTCTGGAGTTCAAAGTCTGGAACACCAATCACCTCACTCGAAGTGCCTTGTACAACCGATGGCTTGCTGTTTTCCCCAGACGGAAAGCATCTTGCTTTCATGACTGATGTGGCTAGTATCTGGCTCTATGACACAGTAGCCAGAACAATAGACTACGTCTTGGAGACTAACAGTGGTAGCTTTGACAAGTTCTTATTTTCTCCGAACGGTGTTTTCCTCGTCTCGATTTCTCTGGATCAAGTAAATATGTGGACAGTAGCAAAAGGAGAACTTTACTGGACCTTGATGACAACAGAGCTTTACGACATTGCAGAGAAAGTCACGGATCACATTCGATTCGTTCCGGACGATGCGCTCTCACTAGAGGTCTCCAATAACAGTTCTATGATCGCCACGAGATATCCCAATCATGACGTCAAGGTGTGGAACATTGAGACAAAGTCCTTAAGTTTCGAGATATCACTTGGAGATATTGACGATCCAACAACTTTCGGCTTTTCGGCAAACCACAATCTAATCATTGTGAAAGGAACGAAAGTGTTAACTTGGAGTCCTAGTTCGAACACGACGCGCACGATAACACTGAGTATCGAGGATCCTGGCGACGGTCGACACCTGAAATTGACACACTGGCTCAGTCCTGATAGATCGATGATAGCAACCTTGAAAGACTCATGCTACGTGTTTCTTTACAACACTATGACTGGAGAGTGGTTCAAGAGAATAACCTTTGGGGGTATTCAATGCCTGCGTTTCTCACCAGATTCGACTCGTCTCGCTTTACAATCACATGACGAAGTGATCTTGCATGACACCACGTCTCTTGATCGTGCTGACACCTTTCCCATCGACTATGCCCGTCCAGGAGCAGTACTATTTTCTCCTGACGGAAGCATGCTGGCCACTTTGGGAATACCTGTCCAGATATGGGATATTTCGGTGATACCATTTAAGGCAAAACCCGAAGCGAGAAACCGAGTCTCGCGTATTCGTCTGTCTGTTGATGGCACGTTGGTGATCTATTCCAGACCGAGAGTCAACATGCCGTCAGAGATTCATCTATTGGACGTCCTTCGCAATCTCCCTACGACCATCGAATACCACTTTCCCATCGGAGATTTCAGCATTTCTCCGGACAAAAGATATATACTCGCACTCGTAGCAGGCAGATTGAATGGTGACTGGCCGTGTCTACCCGAGATATCAAACAAGATATCAGACGAGTCGTATGAGGGCTGGGCGTGCCTGTACAATCTTTTAGACGAAACATCACTGTACATACCATCAGTAAGGGCCACTGCTTTCTCAAACTCGAATCAATTGCTTGCGATAGCGGGACCCGACTTCAAAGTCCGGATCTGGGATTTGCAGTCCCGAGCATTCAGAACAACGCTAGAGGGTCATTCTTGCTGTGTTGAAGCGCTCAAGTTCTCTCCCAGTGATAAAAAACTCGCTTCAATAGACACTATCGGTAGGATTATGATCTGGCACTGTCAGTCAGGCAGCCTAGGAGCCGATTTCATACACTATTGCGAGCTCGCAGATGACAGGCCAGCTGGAGTCGAGATCGCGTTCTCGAGTGACGAATCGATGTTCGCTCATTCAGGACGCGACTATATATCGAGAAAGGCATATCTATGGGGTCTTGAGACTAACACCCTGCTTGAAGTGTTTCGTGGACCAAAAAAGCGGTTGATGGAGCGAATACTGTCATTTTCTGATGATGGTAGATATTTAAGGACTGTTTCAGCGACCATGGACCTCATGCCATTGCGATCGCCTTGCTTGGATCTCGGACAACCGTTCGAAGCTAGGCAGTGGGATTCAGATGGATGGATCAGATGGCATGGGAGAAAAGTTGTGTGGCTCCCCGACGAATGGTCTCTTACCAAACACGATTCCTGGGACAACAAGCTAGCAATGGTGAACGACAAGGGAGAAGTGGCATTCATAGAATTTGACCCTCAGGAACTTCGGAAAGCGCTGGACATCTAATCTAGCCTTCTTGATACATAACGCCTTCCTAGATTCAGCGTGGAGTTTGACTTCGGTAACCGAATGAACACTCTGTGGACAGAGAGGATCATCTACTAGACTTTGGCGTCTTGATCTGGTCTATTGATTTTCCAGTATCCAAGATCGACAGTATTTCTTGAGGACCTTCCATGATGGCACTCCAGTTGATGTCTAGACATAGCCAAAACATCACGCTCTTGCCCATGCCATTGTCTCACGGAATACCCTCAATGTCCCCTGGCCCATGCATCCCCACCACCTGCGCCGCCCCCTCAATCGGCTTCGACCACCCCACCCTCCTCTCAATAAACTGCTCAACCTGCGGCCTCAACCTCCCCTCCGCCAACCCCAAATCATCCACCGTTCCCGTCCTCAAGATCGTCAATCCAGGAAACCTTTCTCCACGTCTATACATCAGTGTCCCACGAGTTTTGCAGAAATAGTTTTCCATGGAGGTGGAGGCGCGGATTGTTTTGGTTTCGCTGAAGGTGGTGAGGGTTTCCGAGCCGCGGGTGTGTTTGAGGTGGGTGGAGAGGACGGTGATGTTGGATTGGTAGAAGGCGGAGCCGATTTTGCGGCAATCGGTGCAGTGGCAGATGTGGCGGTTTATTAGACCGGGCCTTTGGAGTGGCTGTAGATATTTGTTAGCTAGGGAAGCTAGAGGCCGTGTATGCAGAGGGAAACAGCGCGAAGAATAACAGCATCAGGTTTTACAGCGAGTTTATCCTTCGGGGACTCACCAAAACTAGTTGCACAGCTCCGCAGAAGCAGGTAGCAGTGGCTTCGTCCCCATCGGACCAACCGTCATCGGAGAGATGAACCACAGGGAATCCTTGGTCGTTGAAGGATGACATGGCTCAGTGTCCGTGTATTTTAACTCGGGCGGGCCAGGATATGATTCTATGACCAGTGTCGAGCTCTCGGATTTTCTGCGCAATTGTAAGGGCGAGAAGATAGCCTGGAAACACAATGGACAACGATTAACCTTTGTAGACACTCTCCATAATATCTTGGAAGAGAAGAGACCGCTCGTGCTTATCGATCAGGAAATCCTGATGTCTTGGAGTGGAGTCCGAGCTATTTTTGCTTGCTATGTAAGCGACAGGTAGAATCATCGTAAGCAGTTAAGCCAAGCAGTTTGCAGGATCAATCGAAAGGATTTGCAAGCATTGTGATCCTCGCACAGAACATGCGGAGTTTGCTAGGAGATAAAAGTCGTTCACTCGTTCTTTTGCCTAAGAGAGTGAAATTGTGTACTTTCAATTCTTGACAACTCCAAGCGAGAACAACCTGATCAACAAACCTCCACCGGCAGTGGAATTAACTTTGTAGTCGCAGCAAGGTCGTTGTTGAAGCATTGCGACAGGCATAGATACCATACTCAGTATTGCGACAAGCCGCATTTAAACCACCGCATCTCTTGCGAACACGAAAGAACCATCCTTCCTGGCCTCATCTTTGCTCAGGCCAATGAACCCAGTATCCAGTACATTCGCTTCCATGTCTCCAATCATACCAGGTACCTCGAGCAAGATAGGACACGTCTCAAACTCATTCTCTTCGAACTGCCATACAGCCTCTTTCCACTCTGCGCCGAAGCGAAACATATCGAAGCCTGATAAGGTGTCGGCCCAGCGCTTTCTACCGAACACCCAGAGGCTGGGGATGCTGGTTACGGCGGTCCAGAGGATGAGTAATGTTAATACAATTGACCAAGGAACCTTTCCTGGGACCAGGGCGGTTGTTGGATCGAGTCCATAGAGTTCGCCCTCCCAAGCGCCGGCTCCTCGCGCCATCATAGCAATGGTGGCTTCACCAAAGAGTTTGTGTATAGCCAATTTGAATCGTGCGGGCGAGATGGTGTGTAATTGAGTATGAGGATCCGGCTCCTTGCCTTGCACAAGATATGGACTGCCTCCCGTGGCAAGATTAGCGCCATACCAAGAATTACAGGTGACAGAGCTTAAGCCACCGCCGTCGACACAGGTAGGTGGAGCCATGACGTTCAGGACGGCTGTGGTAAAACCGGCGAATACTATGCTTTGTAAAGCCATGATGCCGGGGTACGAGTTCAACCCATTGTATGCGATGAGCGAGATGTTCAGCGGAGAAGATGCTCTCGCTGTGAAGTTAGAGTACGATCTTCTTTCGACATGGAGATCAGCGGTCCCGGTACAAGAGTCTACCGAGCATCTGACCCCAAACCCTAGGTATGCCGTATCCTGATCTTTCCACACAGAAGAGATGACTGCAGGATGTGATGAAAGGCTGTTGTAGATTGCGTCGGCAATGAAGGGAGATCGATAAGCTTGCCAAAGCACAATCTCTAGAGAGCCATTGCTCGGAAATGCCTCAGCATTCATATATTCTCTTCCTCCCTCAGTAGTCACCGCTATCGAAGGTAGTTTCGTTCCCACCGAGTATGGAGATGGTCCGCGTACTCCGCTTGAAAGCTGGTTCCATCTCCATCGTCAGACTCGAGAGCGGAATAGCAGCGTAGAAGAGAAAGCTACTAAATGCAAGGAACCACCAAAGACCCGCTGGCCCCCGAGTGACTCTTCGAGTAGGCTGCTTGGAGAAACGGTGACGCACACCCATACAAAGCGGTACAATAGCGTCTCTCCAACCGCTGACGCTACCCCAGGCTCGGTCGGTGTGCCACATCAGATGAAGAGCAGTGGGAGGGGCGAATCTGGGGTCCATCAGAGCCCATGCTTCGAACCCTGCCAGTGCGGACTTTGCCCAATCCAAGGCAAAGATGCTGAAGATAAGCCAAGCATAGAATACGAACCCTGCACTGATCAAGGGAGGGTCGATGACACCATTGATAGGAGGGACGCACAGATAGTATCGTACGATCAATGAATATGTGAGAGTGAGATTCCATCTCGACATCTCGGTCTGCCGAAGGAAGAGTGGTGTAAAGTGAAGGCATTGTTGAGAAATGACCAGAGTCCGGTAAGGGTCAGAAGCAACGTTCCAGGGGATTCCAGAGACAGAGAGATCTCGTCAACTTATCATGAGCGCTCTGCAAATCCTTCCAAGCCAGTGAGCTCACCACAAGCTCATACTCATATTTCATTGGGGGCGGGCGGAAGGGTGTGGTGGTATACATGTCGCTTGATTGAATGTATTTCTGCGATTGTCGCATGTTGAATACGCTCTTCGAAGAAGAGTCGCACCTCACAACTTTTTTTGGCGACGTTGCTATGCCATAGTCACGATGATCATGATGCGAGATTTGGTCGACGCAACGAGATCTTCGAAGTCTTGAATTTATCGGCAACGATCAAGAGTAGGGAAGGACGCTATGCAATAGATGAGACCTGGTAAAGCCCTTGTTATTTCGTGGCTTGAAGTTGCTCCCTTGCAAGCTGAGAATCTGCACGACCTTGTGACTTGGTCATCATCGTCATCAAAAGCACATGAACTGGAGAGGAGCTGCGATCGAGGGCGAAGCTCAGGCGAACAAGACAGCATTTTGCCGAATGCAGATAGGAGAATCCTGAAGAAGCATGTCGTAGCCCTTAGTGATCGCGATAAGACTGGAGCAGGCCAACATCAGAAAGTGATGATGTTGTCGTTGTAAAGGATATCAATTGAAGTCAATCGTTTTCGCTCCTTCTAACGCGACGCGATTTGCGCGCGGCTTGGCAAGGATCTCCGCATCTTATCAGATCCAGCGGGGATGACCCTGCTCATGTTGCTTCGACACCTATCATTAGCATTCCTGTGGCAGTCTCTTATAGAGAAAACCAATGCCTTGTTGGAAAATCATCGAATTCATCAAATTTTATCACTTTATAAGCTAGAGCAGTGTCTCCTAGTAATTCCCTCGAATTTCTAGCGAAGCGCTACGGTGCGGGGTCGAGATGCTAGCTC